>JAPXFQ010002308.1:0-150377 GCA_028564705.1 Apricaphanius iberus
CAGTTTATTTATATAGCGCCATTTCACAACAGATGTCATCTCAAGGCACTTTACAAAAAGAGTTATTACAATACAATGTTTAGTGTAGAAATTACAGAACCACAGAAGATTGCGTCGTGGAATTCTCAGCAATCCCTCATACTGAGCAAGCATGCAGCGACAGTGGGAAGGAAAAACTCCCTTTTAACAGGAAGAAACCTCCGGCAGAACCAGGCTCAGCACAAGCGGTTATCTGCCGCGACCGTCTGTGGCTTGGAGAATACATAACAGAGACACAGAAAGAGCAATAGAACTGATGCACAAGTTTGTTGCAGGACGTGGAGAATTTTCCGTCACTGCAATGCCATCTTAGTCAGGGTCGTCAAGCAGGGCTAATCCGGAGCACCTACTATAATAGAAAACAGGTTAGTGCTTGAATTGACAGCACATCATGCAGTTGGGGAGAAGTAGGAGAGAAAGTAGGAACAGACCCTAATAATGTCCTCCAACAGCCTAGCCTAAAGCAGCATAGCTACTAACATTAACCTGTCTCCTAGCTACTAGGAGACCTGGCTACCAACACTCTGTCTGAGTCCTCCTGACCCGTGGACGGTGTAGGGCCGGTAACGGCCCCCGTCATGCCGGGGTCTTCTCGGAGTCGGGTTGTTTGAGAATGCAGCCCAAAGTGGGTGGTAAACTCCATCTAAGGCTAAATACCGGCACGAGACCGATAGTCGACAACTATCTTAAGGAAAAATAGACAGAACTGAGAGGACAGAGTTGAAGAGGGCGAGAAACGTTTAAGAGATAAACGGGTGGGGTCCGCACAGTCTGCCCGGGGGATTCAACCCGGCAGGTAATGGGCGGCCGCACTGTGCGGGAGGATCCCCTTGAGGGACCTCTCTCCGGCGCTGGCTGGCCCCTGTGGGGCACATTTCTTCCGCGGCGGTAAGCCGCGACCGGCTCCGGATCTTTACCTGGCTTACATTAATCTATCTCTACCTAGCTACTCTACCTCTTCCTATCTCTTCCTAACTTTTGACACTCTGCCTGACTACTAACATTAACCTGTCTCTTCCTATCTACCTGTCTGACCTGACTCTAACTACCTATAAACATATCTCTAACTGTAAGCTTTGTCAAAGAGGAAAGTTTTTAGCCTAGTTTTAAAGATAGACAAATTGTCTGCTTCACGAACCAACCCTGGGAGCCGGTTCCATAGGAGGGGAGCCTGATAGCTGAAAGATCTGCCACCCATTCTACTTTTAGAAATCCTAGGAACTACCAGTAAACCTGCAGTCTGAGAGCGAAGGTCTCTGTTAGGAACATATGGAACAATCAGGTCTCTTATGTATGATGGAGCTAGATTATTAAGGGCTTTATATGTCAGAAGGAGGATCTTGAATTCTATTCTAGATTTTACTGGGAGCCAGTGAAGAGAAGCTAAAACAGGGGAAATGTGATCTCTTCTTTTAATATTCATCAGAATCCTAGCAGCAGCATTTTGAACTAACTGAAGACTTTTAATTGTATTCTGTGGACTACCTGATAATAGACAGTTACAGTAATCCAGCCTTGAAGTAACAAAGGCATGGACTAGTTTTTCAGCATCATTCCTGGACAGGATGGTTCTAATTTTTGCAATATTCCTAAGGTGAAAAAAGGAAATCCTACAGACTTCTTTAATGTAAGTTCTAAATGACATATCTTGGTCAAAAATGACACCGAGGTTTTTTGCTTTATTACTGGAGGCTAATTTAATGCCGTCCAGGTGAAGGGGCTGACTAAGTAGTTTCTTTTTCAGAGCTTCTGGTCCAAAGACGACAACTTCTGTTTTATCAGAATTTAGAAGCAAGAAGTTTAGAGTCATCCAAGTTTTTATGTCTTCCAGACATGCCTGTAGTCTACCTAACTGATTGGATTCATCAGGATTTATGGATAGATATAGCTGTGTATCATCTGCGTAACTATGGAATTTTATCCCATGCTGCCTAATTATTTTACCAATAGGAAGCATATATATAGTAAAGAGAATCGGCCCAAGCACTGAACCCTGTGGTACTCCGCAAGTAACTATTGAGGTTGAGGAAGATCTATTGTTTACCTGAACAAACTGAAATCTGTTAGACAAATAAGATTTAAACCAACCTAGTGCTGTTCCTATTATACCGACACTTTGAAGCCTTTCTATGAGAATATTGTGGTCAACAGTGTCAAAGGCAGCACTGAGATCTAACAGGACCAGAATGGTCACCAGTCCATTGTCTGAGGCTATGAGAATATCATTAGTAACCTTCACCAGAGCTGTTTCAGTGCTGTGATGAGCTCTAAAGCCTGACTGAAACTTCTCAAACAGCTCATTATTGTTTAAATGCTCACATATCTGGTGTGCAACTATTTTCTCAAGAATTTTAGATAAGAAGGGAAGATTAGATATCGGTCTATAGTTAATTAAGTCGTTTTGATCAAGAGAGGGTTTCTTAAGTAGAGGTTTAATTACAGCAATCTTAAACTCCTGTGGTACATATCCATTGACTAAGGATAGATTCATTATATTTAAAATTGGAGCAGCGATCAGAGGGAAAACTTCTTTTAAGAGTTTAGTTGGGATTGGGTCTAAAACGCAAGTTGAAGGTTTAGATGAAGCTAATAATTTTAGTACATCACAAAGTTCGGCTGCATTAAAGCAGTTTAAGCATATATTAGGTTCCACCATTTTTGAGGCTGCCTCATTAACTAAGGAGGAAGCAAGCATATTGGGAAGGTTCCCAATTATCTTATTCTTTATGGAGTCTATTTTATTTATAAAGAATTGCATGAAGTCGTCACTGCTTAGAGCTTGGGGAATGGTTGGCTCGATAGAGCTATGATCCTGTGTGAGTTTGGCAACTGTATTAAAAAGAAACCTAGGATTATTTTTATTCTCCTCGATTAAAGATGAATAATATGCTGTTCTAGCTGTGTGAAGGCTCTTTTTATATAGCAATAAACTATTTTTCCATATTAAAAAGGAATCATGTAAATGCGTGGAGCGCCATTTTCTCTCTAGTTTTCTAACATTCTGCTTTAGGGTACGTAGCTCTAAATTAAACCAGGGAGTTAATCTTCTATGGCTAGCCACCTTCCTTTTCAAGGGGGCAACTTTGTCTATTGCCCGACGCAGGGAGGAATTAACGCTATGAACTAAAATGTCAAGTTGTGAGGGGTCACGAGTTAAATCACTGTTTTCTGTTCTGCATTTATAAACTGAGGAAATTAAAGTTGGAAGAGCTTCTTTAAAATTTGCTACAGCGTTGTCTGATAACGTTCTGGTATAATGAAGTTTTCTTTCAGGTTTGATATGATCCATTAGAGTAAGTTTAAAAGTGATAAGGAAATGATCAGACAGGATAGGGTTATGTGGAAAGACTGTTATTTCTTCACAGTCAATGCCATAAGTCAGCACAAGATCTAAAGTGTGGTGACAAGAATGTGTTGGTCCCTGCACATTTTGAGTAAAGCCTATTGAGTCTAGGATAGTGTGAAAAGCTGTATTTAGACTATCACTTTCATTATCAACATGAATATTGAAGTCTCCGACTATAATGACTTTATCAGTGTTTAAAACTAAGTCAGATAGAAAATCTGAAATCTGATCTAAAAATTGAGAATAAGGTCCTGGTGGACGATATAAGACCACAAACAAAAGTGGCTTTACTGCTTTGTTATGTGTATGAGGAAAGCTAAAAACTAGATGCTCAAAGGAACTGTAACTATTATTTTTTTGGAGATTAATTAGTAAATCGGAATGAAAGATAGTTGCTACTCCACCTCCTCGACCAGTACTTCGAGGGACACTAAAGTTTAAGTAGCTAGGGGGAGTTGACTCATTTATTGTGACATGGTCCTCTTCCTGCAACCATGTCTCTGCAAGACAAAACAAATCAATATTATTTTCACAAATTAAGTCATTTACCAAGAGTGTTTTTGAGGGGAGAGATCTTATGTTTAGTAAACCACATTTAATTGATTTGTTTTTATGTTCAGTCCGAGTTTTATTTATCTTTATGAGATTTTTATACTTTGCTCTAGTAGCATTAACTTTTAATTCATTAGTTTTGGGTAGTGGACGGGAAACTATCTCTATAGGGTAGTGGGTGGGTGGCAGTCCCTGTTCCTTGACCTGGACTCTGGGTTCCCTGAGCTGGACTCTGGGTTGTCACGGCTTTGGGGAACTAGAGATAACCCTATCAATGTTCCTGGAAAGAAGCGAAGCTCCGTCCTCGGTGGGATGGATGCCGTCTCTACGTAACAGTCCAGGTTTTCCCCAGAAGGCCCCCCAGTTATCAATGTAGCCCACATCGTTTTCTGGACACCACCTTGACAACCAAAGGTGGAACGAAAGCATACGGCTGTACATGTCATCGCTAGTACGATCAGGCAGGGGACCAGAAAAAATTACAGAGTCAGACATCTTTTTGGCAGCCCTACACACCGAAGCTACGCTAATTTTAGTGACCTCCGACTGCCGTCGCCGGGTGTCGTTGCCACCAGCATGGATAACGATCCTGCTATACCGCCGTTTGTCCTTGGCCAAAAGCTTCAGATGGGACCTAATGTCCGCAGCCCTGGCCCCTGGAAGGCATTTGACGGTGGTCTTTCGTGTCTCTGGAGCCACATTCCTAACTATGGAGCTGCCAATTACAAGAATCGGCCTCTCCTGCTCGGCGGGTGCGTCGCTGAGCGGGGCGAACCTATTGTTCAGAGAAAGGGGCTGGAGGTTGGCCGCGGACTGGGGTCTGGCGCTAATCTTCCTACGAACAGTCACCCAGCTCGCCTGAGGTCCCGGCTGCACGGGAGCTGTTGAAGGACGGCTAGGTCCTGTCCTAGTTGACTCCGCGCTAGCTACTGCTGGGCCTGGCTGTTCTACAGCGCGGAGCCGGGCCTCTAGCTCAGAAACCCTCGCCTCCAAAGCTACAAAAATGCTGCACTTATTACACCTACCAACTTCACTAAATGAGGCGGAGGAGTAACTAAACATCTGACAGAGAGAGCAGGAAAGAGGAGGAGGTGTAGAGAGAGATGGAGGGACAAGAGAGAAAGCTGCCGAAGCCATGCTAGCCGTAAAGCTAAGCTAACCAAGCGGTACCTTACCTTACCTAAAAACAAAGTAATTAACCCAGTAAAACGCTTAAAGAGTCCTAAACCGTGAAGAAACTTAACGTTTTAATGTGTTTGTGTGTTAAGCAACTCAGAAAAAACTTATTGACAGAGAAAGTTAGATCAGTTCAAGAGAGAGAGAAACACCGACTTGCTACAAACGAGTTAGTCACAAAACAGGAAATGACGCGATACGTCTTACCAACGCGATACGTCTCCACGCTCACCTTTTTAATTCATTACTTGGAAGAGCTTCCAACTAATGAAGCAACTAATATATATATATATATATATATATATATATATATATATATATATATATATATATATATATATATATTAATTAAGCTTATTAGTGTGTTAGTTCTTCAGAGAAACACCACCTCTGTCTATGAGAATATAATAAATCAATAAATCTTACTTCTGGGACACTTCAATAGAACACACAGGTTTTCTTGTTGATCATCAAACCAATTTTGTCTACTTATAGAAACACCCTTCTTCAAACTCTCCCAGAAACATTTACGTTTTGCTTTACGGACTCCTTTAAATGTAGCAAATGTCTTGTATTTGCTAACTTTAGTTGGGCCTTGAGGCTTATTACCATAATGCAGCTATTGTGTTGTTTTTGTCCTCATTACCGTTTTAGATGAGTCAGGTTGCAGTCTGTGACCTAAATCACATTGAGCTGAATCGTGCATTAAACCAGGTGTGACAGTAAAGATTCAACATCCTGAACAATTAAAACAAAGTTCCAGGTTTTCCTTTTTTTTATTTAGAGCAAAATTCTAGAATGTGCTTAGCTAAATAAGGAACATATTTTAATGAACAATAGTGGTAACTTGAATATTTCAGACACCTGTCATAGAAACATTTTTTTTCCTCTTAGTGAAAGTCTCATTTTTGGCATTATCACTGTGGAGCTGAAATCTTAGGAAGTTGGAAGACAGTGTTCAGTCTGTCAAATTTTTTCTCCCAACATTTCTTACATTTTCTTTTTTCCCCACTGGTTCACCTATTTTTTTCCCCCTCTCACCAGAACTACCATATTTTCTCAGCATCATTTCCATTGTTGTAGCACAGCCTTGCTTCATTACCTTCCATCATCCCAGGCTGCATTGAACCCTTAGGTATAGAACACAGTGACAATGTGTGAAAATATTTCCTTTTTAGTGGGCGCCAATTAACCCAAGCAGTGCCTTTAGCATGTGGTTTGTATTCTGCAAATTTTTAACATGCAGAAGGGATATAATAATCTTTCCTGCTGTGCTTGATTTGCTTTGCTGTGCCAGGATTTGGCAGGTTTTGTTGGAATTAATGGTCTCTTATGTCTTGCAGATGTGTCCTGATTATAATTATAGGTCTAACTTTACGCATATACACGATATGTATAATATGCTCACCAACTAACAAATGTCAGGGCCTTTAAATAAAAATTTACCACAGATGAAAATGTCAATAAACAAAAACGGGAAAGAAATAAAGGAAGCATTAAGGAAGGAGGAAATGTAGAGGAGGCTTGTGACAGGAAAGCCTTTTATTGTGAATGGCTTGCACAAACTCACCCATAAAGTGCGGGTTAGTTTCTTTCTCAGCTCCTTTTCCTGAGAAGAACAGTTTTCCATAAATGTTCATTCATGTACCATTTTCAATGAAACTATGCAGCAAAATAAATAATTCAGACTATTCCTATTTTCTGCCCTTACCTTGTGATTCTTGGAAGTTGCTGGTGTTTTACTTAAAATAGTAAAACCGAAATTTGACCAAAGAAGGCAAATAAAGGAACAAAGTGCAAGTCTTTTCTGACATTGTGAGGTTTAAGCTTGCCCGATTGAGTTTGTAGCTCAGATAAACACTTGTGCTGCATTTTATGAAGGTATTTTAAGCCTACTTTTTAATCCCTGTTTGGCCTCTTCTCTTTAGTGCTGAAAATTTGAATAATTGGATCAACATTTTTGACGAATCAAATGTCCATAACATTTAATGGAGGTCTTTAATAAAAAACTCACTGTATGTATATTTTCATAGTGTTTGTTGCCAAAAGCTTTCCTTTCTACACAGTTCTTTATAGTCCTGTGTGTACAAAGCTTGAGGCATTTATCTTTTGTTGTTTGGTTGATGTGTTACAATATATCATCACTGTAACACAGACTGAAACTGGCTCAAATGGAAGAACAATGTGTTCTTTTCATATTTGATTGATTTGATTTTTAAAGTAATATAGAAGACCAAAAGAATAAAATTGCTCCTATAATGCTGAAATACAATCAAATGCACTAAATTATTTTGCTTTCCAACCATTCATTTATATTCTGAAATGTAAACACGTATAGGAGGCAACTAGTATTGAATATTTATCCACCATTTATTTTATTTGTAAAGAAAATATTGGTAATTACTCCTAGGCAGAATATTTTTAACTAATGTTGCAGTAAATTAGGACATGGGAAATTAGCTTTGTTTTGTGTGTCAGATCTGCGACTTTTTCATACTCTGACATATTGCAAAACGGAGCCCAACAGATGTGTCTAAATATTGGGGTTCTACCCAAGTGTTGCAGCACCCTGACTCCAAATACTCAACCTTTGTCACTTACCTGTTTAGCTTCTGTCTAATATTTCCAAACAAGCAAGAAAATGTTGCTTTTCTAACAACTCTAAAGCTAAACAAATTCTAATATCTAGCTAAAGGGAACAAAAGTGAAAACATCCCAATACATCATAACCAAGTAGCCAGCATAGTGTACAGACACATCTGTACAGAGTACGGGCTGGAAACCCCAAGGTCAAAGTGGGAAACACCTCCAAAGGTGGTGGAGAATGACCGAGTGAAGATCCTGTGGGACTTCCAGATAGACCATGCCTAATACCCAGCAATGGTAACATCAAGAAGAAGGAACATGAGAAACTTTAGAAATACCAAAGGCTTAAGGCTAGTTTATGCTTCTCCGTTTTGACAGAGACGGATTGATGCAACAACATTATCCATCGACGCAAGGGCTCTCCATCACCTACGCAAGGAGGCACGGAGTAGAGCCCCATTTTTCTGTCAACGGAGAGCGTATGCATCTGATTGGTTAGTTCAGAGAACACTTCACCAGAACAAGGCTCTATTGTCGCTGTAATCAGTAGTTAACAGTGTTGGGAAAGTTACAAAGAAACTGTAATATATTTCACATTACTAGTTACAATGTCAAAAATGTAATATGTTTGCATTACATATTACTGTCTTAAAAATGTAACTGAGTTACACTACTTTAAGTTACTTCAGGTAAAATATCTTAAATATTTACCACCACTTCTAACCACCGTAACTTATGAATTTAAATTCAAGCCAAGAGGCTTCATCAGTTCATGCTCGATTGAAATTTCCTTGAGGTAACCATGACCTGGATGAATGAGAATATTCACAAACACTATTTTATTAAAATTAAGTCTCTAGTTCCTTTGCATGCCTTCTATTTCATAGTAATGTTTGTTAAATCTAATCAAAAGAAGGCGCTGAAAGTGCTCATCACAAGGATGGCTGACAAAGATGAGACTCCGATGTCTGAAGTCTTACAGCAGATGGTTAGGAAAACAGTGTGAATGATGCCGCTGTTTAAATATACAGTCAATCTTTTCCTCAACCGTCCTGATTCTCTGATGTTTTGGTTTTAAGCAACAGGATGTGGATGGTGGCTCTTGTTCTACCGCATCCAGCTTGATTTGGTCTGTTGCATTAGTTGGCCAGAAAAACAATTTAAAATGCTTTTGTAACTTGAGTTACTTAAATTGTAACTAGTAATATATTGCTGTATATTTTGTAAGTAATGCATTACATTACTCAGTTACTGAAAAAAGTAATTTATTCCTGTAACTTATTACTTTTGTAATGCATTACTCCCAACACTGTTAGTTAATGCAGCGTTTGGCCACTATATGCTTTATATTGAAAGGATAACTTATCTAATCTGGTCTTTTGCCGATTTTGAACACAAGGAAGTGTAGGAAAACAACAAAAATGCTGCTGTGTTTGTTTCCATGTGTTTTTAAAATATTCTATGAGCTGCACTTCTATTAAAAAGCTTTACAGCTTAATCAAAACTTACCTTCTGTCGTCCATTGCTCCTTGAGGGGGGAATGCGTTCACAAGCCTAGAAAAAACTGAGACAATGCTGTGATAGTAGGCAGAGAAGCCATGAAAAGTAAGCACCCCCTGCAGTCCTGGTCGAGCTATGCTGGAAAAAACCATGGAGAGCGGAAAGAAAAAACAACGTAGAACCATAAACGAGGAATGGCTTCAGCAGATCACTAGAAGAACCTTAGACATCCCAGTCCAGAAAAGTCCTGTACTTGGAACAGCAAAGATATAGCGCAGGACCCTCAAGATCCCAGGTCTCTGGTAGAGGATGAGAGCTTGGAATGGGTGGGAAACAAGGTGTGCGAGACGGGAATTTTACACACAAGTCTGGAAAACAGAAATCGGCGTTAAGGGTTACTGTCCTTCGGAATGTCCACAAATACAACCAAAGATAGACTAATTAAAATTAGTTTTACTTCTAAGTAAGAATATATCAAATTGTATAAAGCAATAACATTAATCTGAAATAAAAAAAACAAGCTGCTTAGCCTATACTCACACTGTACTACTGCAACAACTACTAATACTAGCAGTAATTTTGATAATGACATAAGTGTAAAAACGAACCCAATAATGTCTCTAATAGCTCTAATACCAATATTAAGGAGCTTATTTTTGGAAAAAAAATGATAGAATAAAAAATAATTAGAGAAAACTATTCAGGTTGATGGAAAAAAAGGAAAAAACAGTTTAACTCTATCTGTTCCGGTGCTAGGGTTCATTAACGTTTCAAAATGGATCAAATTAAATGCTTTGATTCACAGTAATAAAGAATATTGTCCCACATAAGAAGTCATAGAAATCTTTGTAACTTCAGGTAACTTTTCCCTGTTCTTTCTTACTGTCTCACCCTACCTCCTGTCAGCTCATAAGGACATGCAGATAACTGGTGATGAATAGTGATGAGCATATGGAACAAATGTGTGTGAGTGCATCTATAGGGTTGTTAATGCGAGACCAGGAGCCCTCTTTAGTCTCTGTCTCTTGGCTTTGACACTGCCAGTAACCTTCTGGGAGGGGGCATCCCAATTCTGTCAACAACACCTACTCAGAGAAGCTTTAGAAAAAACTCCGACCCTCATAAAATGAAACATGGGAAAAGGGAATCCAAAGACAGGAGAGGCGAATCCGAGAAATGAATGAAATTTAGCAATTATGAAGATATAAAGAGCTCTGGGTGGAAACAGTATTTATGTTTCCATTTCTATTGCATTCAAACAGCTAAGTGACTTCAGAGGGGTGGGTGTTTAGAATTGTTTCCTTATGGTACAGTGTCAATGCAGCACTCTACTAATGTGCAGATGTCAGGGAGACATTTTTAGTCATAAACATTTGCTTTAATATAATGATATATAGTCTTGTCTGTGGGTTGATGAATAATGGAGCTTTAATTCACCTAATAGCTTTTGAGCTTTGGAAAAAGAAAAAGACTTATTTTATGAAACCCATCAATCTATTTTGGGTGGAAATGACATTTAATGAGAAAGCATAAAATAGAATATCTTAAATGAGCTTTATACACCTACACCAACACTGAACCAATATTGTACAGTGCCTTGCCAAAGTGTTCATATACCTGAAATGCATTCACATTATGGATTTTATTGGGTTTTGGTGTGATGGACCGATGCAGAGTACTGTAAGACTTGGAAGTAGAAGAAAAATGATACCTGGTATTAAAAATGTCTTACAAATTGAAGTCTAAAAAGTGTGGCATGCATTTGTATACAGCCATCCTGAGTGAATACTTTATAAAACCACATTTTACAGCAAGTACACCAACAACTGTTTACAGTTGAAAAGATGCAGCAGTAAGTTATGAATTTTCTCATAAAATCAATCAGTGGATTCATCAAGGATTGAAGTGAAATGGATACAACTGACTTTGAATCTGCCTATGTAATGAATACAGTGGGGGAAAAAGTATTAGTCAGTCACCAATTGTGCAAGTTCTCCCTCTTGAAAAGATGACAAAGATCTGTCATTGTCATCACAGGTATATCTCAGCTATGAGAGACATAATGAGAAAAGAAAATCCGGAAAATCATATTCCCTGCATTTGAATCCTTAGTATGTACTACATGCTACGTAGTAACTACTACTCGACCGTTGATATAGTAAATACAGTGCAGCAAACGAGCGAGTGGTAGGCATGAAATCAGACATACTGCTCCACCATTTTGCCGGTTGTTTACGTTACGTAAGGTCATCTGTGGTCTCGTTAAACATTAACTTATCAACTTAAATCTTTAATCATTTGTCAAAAAAAAAACAATTATAGCAATCAGTAACATTGCTACACTTTTACATTTATTTACCGAGATTGCGGCGTTGTCAATGGTTTACAGCTCCTCGTTAGCCGAGGTCACTCCTCTACGATTTTGGGGCTTCCGCTGCATTGTGGGATAGCATAGCATTCACATACATTCACTTACTGTGGCAGTAGTATACTTCCGGGAAGTTTATACCTACTACTCCAATCCATACTGGAGATTTGGATCTACTACATCGCCCGCATAGTGTTTTTCGCCTACTAAGTAGCAAGCGTAGTAGGGGTATTTGGATGCAGCAATGGTCTGATTTTTTAATATTTTATTTGCAATTTATGATGGAGAATAAGTATTTGGTTGAAAACAAAATGTTACCTCTATACCTATATTACTATGTATACTATGTTATATACCCTTTTTTGGCAATGGTAGAGGTCAAACGTTATTGGTACGTCTTCACAAGGTTTTCACACAATGTTATAGATATTTTGGCCCATTCCTCCATGCACATTTCCTCTAGAGCAATGATTCTCAAACTGTGGTACGTGTACCACCAGTGGTACTCAAGCTCTCCCTAGTGGTATGGCGAAGAAAGTAAAAAAAAATGAATTCAAAAATGTATATTTCACACACAGTCTGGCTCTGGCTGACAATAATTACTAATGAATACTCCTAATTAGGACTAAATAAGCCTCCTTTGTTAATTGTCTATAGTTAAAAGGGTAAGCCTTCTCTACTGTATGTTTAGGTTGGTCATGATCATGGTACTTGGAGAGCTCGACATTATCTCAGGTGGTAACCACTGTAAAAAGTTTGAGAAATACTGATCTAGAGCATTGATGTTTTGGGGCTGTCGCTGGGCAGCATGGACTTTCAACTCCCTCCAAAGATTTCTATGGGGTTGAGATCTGGAGACTTGGCACTTCAAGGACTATGAACTGAAGCCACTCCTTCATTACTTTGGTGGTGGGTTCGGGATCATTGGCATGCTTAAAAACCAAATACGACAAATATACTTTTTACAAAAAAATTCTATTTTGGTTACATCTGACCAGATTATATTTTATACTCCTTTGGTATGGCTCTCTGAGCTTTGCACATACTGTATAGACTAAAATCTGCCTCTCTCTTCTTTGCATAATAGGTCAAGAATCTGTAGACAGCAATTTTTAAGTCTGTCTAGCTTCCCGAAAACATGAACTATATCTGATGAAGTCATTCAAAAACTAAGGAAGATGAGGTAAATTATATCTTATCTAATCATATTTTTCTTTTCAGCGCGTGAGAAAGTTTCTAATGCACGCGAGAAACCAATCTTTTTACTTTCTATTTTACCCCATGTCAACTTCAGGTCTTTTCAGTATGGGCTGAAGATCAATATAAATGTATACAAATCTATTATACAGGCCCTATTACTGTTTCAATTTTAGCTTGAACACAGTCTTCTCTGTATGAGCAGTCGCATTATCATCCTGCCAGCTTCATATGCAGAACTAGTCTTACCGGATTAAGCACAAAGCTCCGATATCATTAGCATCCAGCACTCAGAAGGTTTTTGTATCAACAGCACTCTTGTTACATAATCACAGTAAAGGCATTCCAACTGAGAGCCTTTTTGTTTAGCAATGTAAGCTCTTTTGATTATAAGTGAATCCATTAAGCCCCAATATGGCCACACTGATCAACACTCTAAATCAACTGCCTCAATTAAATGGTTTAGTGTTTCTCAGCAAGGCCCCTCACTCCTGTAAAAAGGAAAGTTGTACCTTTGTTAACCTGCATTTGTTTATTGCTTTTTTTTAAATTCATTTATTTATTTTGCAGAAGAACAGTAGTTGTTTAAACAGATGCTCCCCTCCTCTTGTGATTTACATTTCCATTGAAAAGCTAAAAAAGCTTACAGAAGATGTTTTTCAAAGAGATTTTTCCAAATGTGTCGTTACCTGAACATTAAGAACATTTTAAAATGTGTGGCCGCGCCAGAATACGGCCAGAGAAAAAGCAAATTTCTTCTGTTCGGTTGGCACGTATTTGACCCGTACTGGAATCCAGTGTTTTACTACAACTAAACAGCAGGTGGCGGTACACAAATAATTCTGTAGCTGTCCAACAAACAATTTGCCTTCACACCAGCTCAAAAGGTCTAGTCAAAGGGAGGAAACAAATCTGAGTTCGTTTTCAGTGACCTGCATTTAGATCTGCTGAACATCTGCATTTGCTAAACCAAACTATACTGTAAATCCCGCGTTGGGCTCTGTGTGATTGGGTGCAGACTTTTTTTGTTTGGGGCTGATTTATCAAGATTCCTGATAGTGATCGCAAAATTGCATGCGGCTCAAAAAATTTGCGCGAGTGGGTTGTCCTTAATTTGCGGGTGATTTACTAAGGTTGCGTGAGCAATTTTCAACAGACGCAGGTCGCTAATGTGAGCTGCACCACGGCTAGAGAGAAGAGCAATAATGCGCATGGATCCATAATGTGTCTTTGGCACAAAACTTGCTAAAATGCTGTGAATTCTGTTTTTTGTTTGTCAGTAATAAATGTGATTCATATTACACCATCGTATTGCAGGGTAGACTGATTAAAACTGCAGCATGTCTGAATTTAGTTTTTAAAATTTCATATATGATGCCAATTACCATTTTAGTATTGTATATGATTACTACATTTAATAACTGGACTTTAGGAAGGTTAACCACTACGCTAGAAACTAATGAGGATCCACTAGGATCATGTGCACTCAGCCCATCTTTACCAGGTGGAGACGTGATGAGTGCTCAGTGAGTTATGATGCATCTTTGGGGGAAAAAAAGGTAAATATTTACATAAATATCAGGTCTATGGTATTTAGAGTGTTAATTACTCATAGTTTATATTGTGTGAGAATATATTTTTTGGTCAATAATAAACTCATGTTGAGCGCAAAATGAATACATGATTTTCAGAAGGGCTAAAAATAGACGCTAAAATAGCCGGTGCAAACATCTTTGTGCTTAGTAAATCACACTGCGCCTGGAATGCCTACTTCTTTGCCTATTCTCCTCCCAATATTTTTCCTCTTCTTACAGAAACAACCAGATTGCAAATGTATCAAGGGCAAAAGTGCTAAATGGATTGCGTGCGTTTTGCTGCAGGTTTAACAGGCGCAATGCGCTCTGCGCCGTGTTGATAGAGCAGCCAGAGCCTGTTTTTGCAATGTGGTGCTTGTTAAAACCTGTAGAAACCGTTGATAAATCAGGCCTTTTGTTTCCTTACCTTTTTTAACTCAGGATGTTGTAGGCAGAAGCTTTGCCCGCTGCACTTACTCAACACAATCAAGGATGAGCTTTAAAAGAAGAGAGGTTAACTGGAGCCGACAAAGATAGTTAAACTCTGTAGAATGTCCTTTATGATTTCCTGAGTATATGAGTGTTGCTTCTTCACAAGCTCTCCGGAGATCTGCCTTCTGGATCCCCGCCGCTCTCACTTGCTTGTTCATCCTCGAACTCTGGCCAACACCAATTTGCTCCTGTGACCTAATGAAAAAGAGAAGAATATGGAAAAACAACATTAACAATTACTCGCATCCACGCCTCAGCTAGTCACCATATCACACTGGTCTCACCTCTCTTCTGAAGATCTCCAACTCTCTAATCACATCATCTTGTCAGATTTGCATTACTAACCTCTCTTCCTCCATCCAGTGACGATTTCCTGAGTCCTGCTGCTTTCCTCCTTTCTGGTGTTGGACAAGTTTCTTACCAGAAAGAACAATATACATCCATTTTACTGATTTTATTTGGTTTGAGTTAAGTGTGTTTGCACCAGAGTCTATTGGAAAACATGACATCCTGTGGGGAATGTGCTTTTATGTTTGCTTTTCCCAAATTATGGAATTAACTTCCACTTGTGAGGAGATAGTCCACTCCTTTAATAACTTGTATATTGTGACTAAAAGGCCATGTTTTAATTTAACTTTTTGTGATAGATGCCTGTGTTTTGTTATAGACTGTGATGACACTTGTCTATTCTTGTTCTTTTCTCCAGATTCATTCCATGTTGTTTGTTTGTATTTTATTTTTTGTTTCAAGTTTTCTGTTGAGCACTTTGCTCAGCTGTCAGGCTGTTTTCCTGAAGTGCTTTATGAATACATTTGACTTGACATTACTATGGTCTACACAAATCCAGACTTAAAATATGACAGACAGACAATACCAGCAGTCTCAGATCTGTCACATTGATCTCATCTGTATATTTAGTTTAAATCTCAAAGTATTAAGCACAATATTTTCCAAATGTGTTTGGTTTTCTAGGTGGCTTCACATAAAGATTAAAATGTAATCAATTTTAGCCATGAAGTAATGCAATACAAACAATATCTTATTGCTTCAATATGAGCATAAACATTGTGGATTAATAAAAAAACAACATACAGCTTCTCTTTTCTTGTTTTTCACTACTGTTTACATTTCAAGCTACGGTTGTCAAACAAGTCCAGAAATGTGTCTTCGCCCCTTTCTTCAAAAAAGCCCATGGTCAAAATGGTCAAAAGAACACTATATGTTATATAGGCCTACAGTACCTAGTTCCTAGATTTGTTTATTTAAGTCATAATAAAAATCCTGAAATTTCTCTGCAGTGTCTACCATTGCTTGGAGCACGCATGTAATTGTTTGTTTTGGCACAGCTATTTCCCTTTTGCTCACATTCACAACCAGATTTATGAATATAAACTGTTCATACTGGGAATCACTATAAATTCTCCAATTTCATTCGGACATGTGGCTATTGTTTGCTCCAGATTTTCTATAGAGACTTCATTCTTGATATTGCAGCATTTGTCTCCTCAGACCAAATATAGTTATGTCACCATGTGATGGACTTCAGTGCATTCAGGCTTTAAGCTAGCATCAAAAAGCACACATACTTTCTACAGAACAAAAAACATATGTGGAACTGATTGTTGAACTCTGCTGTGAGATCTCTTGTGGTCAAAATGGGCCTTCCCATTTGGATTTATATGGGACAACTTTAGTTGCTAACCAAATAACTATTTTTGCAAAAAATTTTCTTTCCCACTCATATAAAACCGTGTTGTATTTCACATGTGTTTTAGACACAATGCTAGACAAAATCTAAGTATATAACCTAACGTTTAGCTTAAAGAGGTGGCTGGCAGCCCTACTCCATTAATATATCAAATGTACTATATATGCAGTATATGCAGAGTCTAATATGTAAGATATTACAGTTATCTCATTTATTTATTGTTTGATTCTCAAGAGAGTATTAATGCTCTTTTTCTTTTTTGTATTATACATTTATTTTTCTACATCTTTAACATAATTTTTTTAACTTATAGCAGTACATGTATTTCAACAGAATGTTTTCATTATGGGCCACATTATTGGGCATGCAAATACTGAATGCATGCAGAGTTGTTTCATTTGCATAAATGCACATTTTTAAAAAGAGAAACAAATGTGTGTGACCTTTAAACTTTAGCATGTTCAGTGACACCACAAGTAAAATTTTTAAATGATTACAGGAAAAAAAACTTGAGGACCTCTGACTTAATGAATTTAATTATGGGAGCCTAACTCTAAGTTACACTACCTGCGCTCCGCTCCGTCGCGTATGCCGCAGCAAAACCCATCCCTTTGTAGGGAAAAAAAAGGAGCTCCTTTACCGTCGCCAAGCAGTTTCGCCCTCCGGCAAAAATAGGATTGAATCGTATTTTGTATTCTGGTGCTAACCCATTCAATGATTTATAGACTAATAAAAGCACTTTGTAGTCTATTCTCTGAGCTACAGGGAGCCGGTGTAAGGACTTTAGAACTGGAGTGAAAAGGCTTGTGTCAACAGTTTCTAGCAGCAAAAATCAGTTATTCTGAATACCAAAGCAGTAAGAGATAGTTTGTTGCGCATGCTGTCACTGTCCTCAAATGGTACCCAATTTGGATTATTGGAGAACACTTTAATAATTAAGGATAGTGGCGGCCTAAAATTTGCCTGAATTGAAGACTTCCTGTTCTTGAAAATCCACTACACTATTCATAACAAAACATTGGTTAAGTGAAGGAGTTTTGGGGCAGATAATACCTTATTACATGCGGCAAATCTCCTGCCCCCACCAGGCCCATTAAATGGATATACGCTGATCACGACTGGATATACAAATCGGTGCAAATAAACCCTGCCCTTGTGATTCTCGTCTTTGTATGATCAAAGATAATTTCTACTCACTGAAACAAGAAAAATGTTATCTGAGTTGGAGACGCTCCTAAATGAGACTGAGCTACGAACAAGTACAGATTAGACAGGCAGTTATAGTTAAAGTGAAAAATCAGACTTTCATTTGCTAATATAATAGAACACTTGGATGGATTACGAGAAATATTATAGTACAAGAATGGTGAAATTGAGTTTCGCTGGAGCACCTTACTCGGGTTTATTTACATAACTAATGTAAGCACTTATGCGATATGGGGCTTCATAGAACGCTTGGGAACTATTGTTTAAGCAGTAAAAAACAGGACGTCACTTACTTCAAATATATGGACAAATAAATGAATCTACTGACCAAGAAAACATCCATCTCATATTGCACCAGCGGGTAGTCTGCTAGTTTAGCATTTCTTCTTCTGTTTCTGTCCATAAAACAAAACAAAGCAACAAAAAAAAAAATGTGTTTCTATGCAAATATACATAGTGCCCTGTTTGACAAAGACATGTTAGGTTAGTGGTCATTATGAAAAATCTAGAAGTGAAGTATTTTGTATAAATAAAAATAAAATAATAATAAAAGGGACACATAACTAAAATTTCAAGTGAAAAAGAAACATTTTCTGTGAAATTATTGCAGCATTTCCACATTTTAAGGATCAGTTCATAGTAAAGGGTAGTAACCAATACAGATACGAGTACATTAGAATGGAATCGGCCCCGATGCCTGATACCAGTATCTGTATCGGTTCATCCCTAATTTCTTATAAAAACTTTTTCAAGTAGGTAGAAAGGTAGTATAAAATATGCATTACCAAAAACACAACCCAATGCAACTTGTCTGTGTGTAACAAAGTTTCAACATTTTGCTTGACTTTTGGCTATTTTTAGTCATCAATGACCAACTGTATGAAACACAAAAGCCATTATTTTGAGAAATAGAAATATCCTTTATTGTACCGCGATGGGAAAATTCAAAGTGACAGTGAATTAAAGCAAGTAGATTCACAAGGGTGTTTTTTGTAAAAGAGGTAAATTTATTGACATTATGATGATTTGTGGGATAAATCTTGTGATTTTTGTGTCGGATGAAGGAAGTCTTTCTTTCGTTGTAGACATACTATGAGATAAATCTTTTTTAGACAGTCTTTATTATTACTGTACTTTGTTGTGTTTTTCTTGTTGTTCAGATTTTTACTATATTTACTGATGAATTGCTAATGTTTTTGTGACCTCAAAAAAAGAACTTCAAAATAGAGCCGTTTTAATTATTTTTTTTATTAAATTCTATCTGAAATCATTTTGTCAGACATGGTATAGAAAGTCCTTGGAACTGATTTTATATGATGTAGTGGTGAGATCATATCAGAAAACCTTTGATTTAGGAATGAACCAAATCTAGCAGCATCAATGCTTTCTTACCAAAAACAAAACTGCACTACTGAAGTTCTGTCAGGGTAAGGAAAGAGGCAAAGGGTACAGATTTGATGTACTTCTTAAATAAGTTAAAATTACTCTCTATTTTCAGTTTACTCTCAGTTTGCCACTGATATCCTCATTGTAAATTTTTTTTTTCCAGTAATCATTTTCGAAGGCTATACTGTCTCATGTCAAAAATGCTTTAAAAATCATTTCGGAAACAACATGTCCTTGTTTGGTTACAAAATCTTTCAGCATCAATACTATTGAGACCTGTTTGTAGATATTCTATTTTTCCTTTCTATCTTGATCAGGATTGAGCATAGTAATCTTTGAAGAAGAGAAAGACTGCCTCGTTATCTGGAATGAAACCAACTATAGAAGATGAAACTGAGCTGCTAATGTAAAGTATAAAAGAAAATAAATCATACCATGGATGAATGAATCATGGGATAATTTGAATATAACCTTCTTACGCTCCTTCATAATCCCCCTCACCCCATTTCATATTTTCTTTCCCTTCAGACTTCTCTGAAGTAAAAAAAACCCAACTACATTCTGGACACTCTTTGACAGCAACTACAGCCAGTTTTTTCAAATCAAGTACCCTAATTGGTGCTTTTAAGTAGATGCAGATCCGCATGCACCACGCCATATGTGGAACTGAATATTCATGCAGTCAAGGAGCTCACCGTCCCTGCTCCAGTCCAAATGCTGAATTTCTATTACCCTCATTATCCCAACATGCTGACAGAGAACAACAACCCAAAGAAAAAAGGAGAGAGTAAAGTCAGTCTCTGGCAAAAGTTTACCACAGACTTAATGACACTCTAGATAAAAAACTAACCAGAAAAACTAGAGAGAAAGTATAACTTTGTGTAGATGTGGAAACCATCAACCACCGTTTACTTTCTGAAAAAAAAAAGATTTTATGTATGGCAGTGCAATGTTGCACTAATCTCCTTGCACTGCATTGGGCAGGCCCCAATTAGATGTTTGAATCTTTTTAGCATTGTTCGTGTTTCACACAACAAAAGCAAAGTGAAATATTTAACTAAACAAATATCCATCTATTTATCCTACACGGCTTGTAGATGTGAAGTGCTTACTGTAACGGCCTATGTGGGTTCTATCAAACTTGGCACATTTGTTTCAGAGGTTATAATTGCAGCATCAACAAAAGAGCTGTGTCATCACACGTTAGAGACCGTGGCAGCTGTAACAAGGTGTGATCTGTGTGAAGATGTGTATGTGCGAAGTAATTGGCCAAGTGACTCTTCTGGAGCTGGAATGTAAGGACAAGAAGAGTGAAGAGTCGAGCAATGAGGCAGAGGACTTGAAACACTGACAGCTCCGTAGCTGATATTCAGGCTTCAACACCTCCAGCTGCCTTTCGCTTGAATGAGTTCCAAGTGTCGCCAAGGTCAGGGGAGCTCTGTCATTCAACACCACTGTGTGTGTGTGTGTGTGTGTGTGTGTGGAGGGGGTAACGTTTCTGGTAAGCGTGTGTGCCGATGATGGTGAAAGGGAGACAAGAAAGCAGGGTGTAGAGAGATGTATGAAAGATGAAACACAAGGCAAGATGTATGTATTTGTGTTCTGAGTTACTATAGTGACTGCACCAGACAGCAGCAGAGCCAACAACAGTTGGGTTTGTCCTTTGTGTGTTAAAATGTGTGCCGTCATATCGGGGTATCATAGTCTTTCTTCCAGCCTGACAATCTGCATCATCAACATGCTGCGGCTGTAACTGGGTCACCTATACTAAAAAATATTGTGACATACATGAGGAAACATTTATTTGAAACGTATTAAAAATAAATATACAGATTTAACTCCATTTATGTAATTACACTCACAATTAATATCTTGAAAAGTTAGGAAAGAAAAATTTTCCCAGCCTTTTGATCATCGCAAGCAATTTACAATGTAAAAGTGACTGAAACAACCATATTTTTTAAATAAAAACACGAATGTAAACAAATGTATCTCAATGTAAATATGGAGAGTTAGCCACAAGGCAAATTTACATTTGTAGTCCCTAGCAGGTTTCTTCCTAACAACACATGTAAGACACACAATAACACCACAAATAATCACTACAATCCTAAGAGAAATTATTTATCATTTTGCAACACAAAAGAGAGACATTACATTATATCACATAAAAACGATTGTAACAAATTAGATTTCTTCTATTTAGGATGACTTTTTAATATATGAAAGTTGTAATTTCTCTTATGCCAGCTGGAATTACCTTCCACATAGGTTTCTTTAACTTATAAAACCTATTTACTTACTTACTAGTAAGCAGTGTGGTATGCATGATGTGTGTAGCTGAGAGGAGGTGAATACGATGATTTATTGGGGCCAGAACAACCAGGTATCACAACAGAGTGAGATATATGAAAACATGGCATGTTAGGTGAAGAAACAACAAAACAACTACAGAAAAAGGTGAACGTATTCTATACGCGCACAAGGGTAATCACATATCAAAGAACAGCTGGGAGAGATAATATGCGCTTTTCCACTATCAGAACTTCAGGGTCATTTGAATGGAATTTCCTGATATGCACGTGTCTCCTCTTCATCACGCCGGTCCGATGCTAGTGTTTTCATGGCGATCTCTTGTTATTTCTCCTGCTCTGTGTGCCTTTTTGCACTGATCCGTGATTCGACTTGCTACTGAAATAGTCATGATTTGCGGATGTTTCTAGTTGATTCCAAAGAGGGAGAATTGTGGATGGAGACACAAAGGTGC
This sequence comes from Apricaphanius iberus, assembly GCA_028564705.1. Taxonomy (NCBI): domain Eukaryota; kingdom Metazoa; phylum Chordata; class Actinopteri; order Cyprinodontiformes; family Aphaniidae; genus Apricaphanius; species Apricaphanius iberus. Next base: position 21,898 of record JAPXFQ010002308.1, read on the forward strand.
CGGCCAACACATAACCTTGTCAGAAAAAAATACCTTTTGGTCACTTGTTAACATGTAGAATGAAAAAAGGAAATATTTAGATAAATTAAGGAGAAATCAAAGAGATGCCTTTTGTGACACCATGAATGATGCCAATGGTAAAGGTCATCATGTCTCAATAAACAATCAGATGCAATATAGATGCTAACCGATTGAGATAGAGGACAAAAAGGGCTTTTTTGGTCAAACGATCAACTTTAACTGAAGCCGTTTTGGTTGAGTCCAGTGTGAAATAAAGAATGTGAACATGGAACAACAGTTTGCTACCTACTGACATGAATGGTGGATGATCTGTGATGATATGGGCTTTCTTCTCTTTCAAAGTCCACAGGAACCTTGTAAGGGGGTATGCGTCATGAACTCTTTAAAATACTAGGACTCTGGTGAGCTCTATCAGCAAATGGAAAATCGGTTATCAATAAGTCTTACAGCAGGACAATGATCTAAACATGTGACCAGGTCACTCAGAAATGGTTCAACTGGACACAAAATGTCCATGTTCAAATATAGGTCACCTCACGTATATTTCATAGAAAACCTATGGGAGTTGGCTGAAGAAAAAATAGCTTTAAAGCAGACGTTTGGCTGTTTACACTGAGTTCCATTAAATCAAGGGTAAAACTCCATCTGTTTAGACCTGCCTTTGATTCATAATCATTAAAACATCGTTAATTCTAGTCTGGATTGTAGTCTTTCAGTTTTCCCCTGTGGGGCCATGTGGGATCTGGTAAACCACATTGTAGCACATGTGGAATTCACATGTATGGTTTTACATGGATTTCACATATTTTTCACATTTAATCACTTAGGAGTTAAATGGGCTTCACACGGTTTCTTTCACATGTCAGTTTTATATGGAAAATAATATGTTTCACATTTGGTTTGCGTATTATCCCATTGGCTTTACATGTGAATGTTCATGGGTTTAACAGTTTATTATTAAGAAAATTTTCTAAGTTCAAACCTGATCATGCTCACATGTGAACATCACATAGGTTGAATATTTTCATGTGATCAGGTGATCAGGTGATTTTGTCAAGTGATATCCATAAGTGTTTCTTCCATTCGGGAATATGCAAACGAGGAAAAGGTTTTGTATCCTTTTTTATGCGTCTTATTCTTTTCCCCACATATGATTACAACTGATAAAGTTTTGTTCCCAATCCAAAAATTTCTTAGTCTTAGACTCAATTACAGATCACTGTTAAAAGAGGACCTGAGTGAGTTGTACTTGCATAACAAAAATTTACGGATCAAACTGAAAAACATTTTTTTTGCCTTCCCCCACACAGATACTTCCAGATCAAACCCAAAGACAACAATTGTTTGAATACCTTTTTTATTTTTTTGGATAAATAAATTTGATATCAAAGACACACTGCCAAAAAGATGAAACCAGGTTTCAAGAAAATAAAATGAGTTTGAAAACAGATTCTTGTAACTGTAAGAAAGTGTGACAGAGGAAAAAGCTAGTAAAAGGACAAGTAGCACCATGGCTTGTAAGCAAACAAAAAATGCTCAAAACTCTAATTCCAGGACATAATCTTACAGAGAACACTGAGTCTATACTGCATTATTACTTAAAGTGGACCTGGCATGAAATGTGCATTTTTTGAGGTTTTTGATCATATCTTTTAGTTCCCCCAGCCTATGGCCCCTAAGGGGTTAAAATTACTGATTAGTCTTTCCTTTGTTCCGGGGTATGTTATCCTACATAGTGAAATTAGCACTCAGACACAGGCTGTTTGGCAGTTCGGCATGTGACGACACGTTTCGGCATATTACGTGTTGAGTTCCAGCCAATTACCCCATTTCTTGAACTGTGCAAGTCCCTCCCTCCGCGGCGCGGAGAGCTACGGTAACAGGCAAACAACAAACCAACAGCATGGAGTCCAGACCGCATCCAAACTGGACTGTACCTGGTTGTACAAAAGATAACATAAATCTTTTTGTCCTCCCCACTTCTGAGCCAATGAAAAGCTTGTGGATAGATTTTATGTATGCAGGGAATGTGCCCGACTGACTGCCGAAGTGTGTGGTAGTTTATGACAAACATATCTAGGACGACTGTTTTTCCAACTTGGGACAATACAGCAGTGGATTCACAGATCGTCTTAAACTTCTACCAGGATTAATACCAACTCTCCATGAACCAGCAAATATCCCTGTACAGGTAAGCATATTTCCTCAATAATGTCCTTTAGCTGTTAGTAGACATTGTGGCATTGTTCAAGTTTTTCAGTTAGCTTCATGGGTAACATTCAGAAGTAGCTTCACAGCTAATACCCAGTTTGTTTATGTAGCATTGGTGCTAGTATGCTTTTATTTGGGGGGAAAAAAGATTATATATTGTAGTTGAACATTCAAAATATCGTTAGAGACTCATTGACCACAGAAGTGCATAGCCTAGGCCCCGCCCTCCGAAACCTGGTCGTTCTGTGCTTATTCTCACAGAAGGGCTACCTCATCACACCTGCAATTCTACAACAAGGCTGAATTACGGCAAGCGATCCTTTGATATAGTATTAAGGTACTTAGGCCACCTCCACACTAAGCCGGATAATGCCTTAAACGTATAATTATTTAGTCTACACCCCCCTATCGTCCACACTAACCCGGCGTCGTTTAAGGTCTGTGGCTGGATAACTATTAGCCGGGTAAGAGAGCCGTGTAAATCTTAATTCAACGGCTAAGCGAGCTAGTGTGGACAGCTTACCCGGATAATGAAAGGAAGTGGCGTCAATGATTGCTGCGTCAATAACAATACGACACTACAGACAAAGACAACAGCGAAGAGTAATAAATCGATCTCGTCTGTCCAAAGCAAAAACTCTCTCTTCTTCTGAGCAGCTATTGTTCTCTTCGGTTAACGGGAGAATCAGATATGTACTGTGCTGTAGAGCTTCTTGTATATATTATGTAGGCGCTGGCGTCACGTAGAGTATACGCGTGTTTCGTGCGTATTTTCGCGCATGCCCAGTATTTCCACAGGTCGGTATGGGATTGCGCAATCATGGGACCTTAAAAGGGGCATAAATTCTCGTGTTGAGTGGATAACATTAGTCGTCTAACTCCCCATATAACCTTATCGGCTTAGTGTGGACGTAGCCTTAGAGTGTGGCTAAAAAGAGCCCAAACGTTGCAGGGAATTTCATGCCAGTTCTACTTTAAATAATAAATTGTTTAAAACTGTTCACTCTTCAGCTTGACAGTTTCTGTAGAAGATAGATCTTCAGTTGCAGAATCTTGCAAGTTAAACATGTACCTCGTTCCCTTGTCCTTATGCATTTAGTATTTTTACATGCACATCTAAATCAAGCTTTTGGCAGTAGTCAGACTAATAGCTCAGCCAGAGTGAGAATCATGCCCCAATTTACATGCAGGAGAGAGAATTGATTTGTTGAATGAAGTGCATTTGACTCCACAATGCTAGGTGGCAACATACGCCCTTTTTTGTTAGCCTCGAGTGGCACAGGGACACTAAATATATGCTGGCTGTGGTTAAGCAGAGAGAGTAAAAGCAGGATATGCACTATCTACTGTCTCTTCATCAGTCCAAAAATGCTCTTATCGGCCGCTTACCTTTGTCTTAGCTACCATATTGTTCTACTTCTTCTACCGTGTTTTTGTTGATTCGTGCTTCCGCGTCTCGTCACTACCCGAGTGGGTGGGGGGGTTGGTTGCAGAGAAATTTGATTTCCAATCGCATTATCAAAGTGCTTTAGTCTGATTACTCCAAAGTTTGTCTTCGACTTTAGTTGAACAAAGCTGTATAAATGCATTTCAAAAGTCAGGTTTCAGTCATACTAAGGCAATAATTAGATAATCTCTAGCTGCATGTAGACACACTAACAGTCTCCACTGAAAATCTACCTGCAGTATGTGCAGTGTATATGAGTAGACAGTGGTTAGACTTTTGAGAAATAGTTCTAATGTTCATCATCCTGTTTTGTTTTTCTGCTGTCAGAGTGAACAGCTTGTGGTGAAATATTTAAGAGGCAATCATCTCCCTTCCCTGGTTTTTGATTCTTCTCTTGCTCATTTCTCAGTCCTCCCATCCTTTTCATGCCCACTTTTCTCCCCTGAGAACAATTCATCAAGTATTCACTTTCCTAAACACAGGAACTTTTTATTTCTTGTTTTGAAGGTGCTTTCTGTAAATCTGTGGTGATTTTGTTTTATTTTATCTAAAAAGATAATGATCCAGATTGCTTTCTGCCCTGCCTCATGTAAACTTCCTCTCTAGAATACCACAGGTTTAAGTCTGATCTTCCATCTTTTTTTTTCACTCACTGTCAGAAACACCTCCTTTAGCGGTTTTACAATCTGATAGGGTAATGAGAGGAAATTGAAGTTTATCTGCTTCAGAGGCAGACATGGGGAGATAAGTCAATCTTCTCTGACCCTGTGCAGGAAGAGAAAGCTTAATGTAACTATTTCTGTGAGCTTCAGTGAGCCTCTAATGAATACATAGACTGTTTTGTGGTGAATCCCTTCTACATTCATGTGGAGAAATTTAAACTCTAATAAGGGGTTCTATCAGTTGAGGTGAAGGAATATTCATATGCTTAAACACACTCAGCTCTAAATCTACTGTTGGTTTTGTTTAGCAGTGCATAACATAACATGAATAACAGATTCCTATTAAAAACGTACCATCATTTTCGGACTCTAAGGTGCTACTTTTTATTCCATTACCTTTGGTTCCTGCTTCCTATACAACAATTTTATCTTATATATTTTTACTGACTAACGGCCTCCGAGGGCACTACAAGGAAGCCCAAAAGTGAGAGAAATGCAGGGAAATGTGCAGAAGAAGAAACTACCAGTAGTTTTCATGCACACCAAATCTCATGGAAAATATAAAAAGAAATGTAAATAATGCAGCTTTTAGTTTAAAGGCAATTGAGTTGCCCGTCGAAGAAGGAAATGGAAATGAATTGATTGTGTGATGTTGGAGGAGGCGGCGGCAAGGCAAGGAAATGTTCAACAATAGGGTCATTCGCATAATTTACATGATTTGGTTCTTGGGAAGAAATGAGTCAATATAAAAAGATGACAAACGCTTTCAGAGGACATAAAGACACTGAAGAAGACAACTTCAGCTCATTACATTTTGTAAGTACTGCATTATTTGATTATGTTACCCTTGTTGTTGCTGTTCATTCTGTTGTTGTTGTTCCTGCTTCCACAGTCTCATCAATTCCCAAAGCGCTCCTAACAGTGCTTACACACCGAACGGGATAGACGCCACCAGAGAGTCTGATTTACATGTAAAGTCAATGGAGGAGCGCGATTAAGCGTCAGAAGCAGATTTCCGTCACGAAAAAGCTTTTCTGCCTGATTTCCAAGTAGTGTGGCTGATGTTTTTCAGGCACAACCCAAAATACGCGGTGCATTTTATGTCTCCCGCAGAAATTGGAGAAATCTCAACTACAGCTTCAAGTCGCGCCATAACAACCAATCAGCTGAGGGGTGTCAGTGATGCTGGGACTGACTGAATGAAGTCAGCATCAGCAGGAAATGTAAACTGATGAACATCGTGGCTCATAACCCCAAGCAACATGACACCAGCAGTTTTCTATGCAGAGACAGGAATACAAAATAAACATTATAAAGAGGTTAAACTATTTACACAGAAATTCTCTTAAGAGGTTTGTGGGTGGCTCTTAAAAGAGCCGCTGTGGCCGCAAAACCGCTTCCTCACCCGAACACCCAGGCTTGGTAATGTCTCAACCAAAGCACGTCCCGCGTTGCTCACATATAAATTTAACTATTAGCAGACAGTTGGACAGCCGCTCAGCTTGGTATTTGGTGTGGCAGTGGGACAAAGCTTGGACCTTCGCGGCACAAACTGGGCGAGGAGCCAGGGTGTTTATTGATCTTTCCGCCACTGCTCGACTGGGTCTAACCCAGCAGCAGCGGTCCCAACATTTAGCCTGGTCAGCTCATAGACCAGAGTCCACTGGGAGCTCCTGGAGGGTCGGGAGATGGAGGGAGGGAAGAGGAGAAGGGCATGAGAGCGGTCCCGGCCAGGATTTTTCCACATTTCCGGTTCACGCGCGTGAAAATTGCATATTTTAAAGCGTGGCCAGTTCGCTTTGGACACGCTTCAAGATGCGAATGTTATGGCAACCAGCTGAGGGCGTCACGCTTTTTGGTCTCGTCTATCGCATTCCGTGTGTAAGCACCGTAATAGCTCAGCTTTTCCTGACTGTTTTTTACATACTTAGAAATTTGTTTTTCCTATCCTATTATCTGGGTACCTTGGTCCAATTCCTCCAAATCCAGTTTGGTTCAACTTACGTCGAGCTAAGGTGTATACATGTTTCAAAAGTCAGATTTCAGTCAGACTAAGGCAAGAATTTGACTTTCTCTTGCTGCATGTAAACACACTGACTGAGGAGTTGATACAGATTACTTACCTAATGTAGCTTGACCGTGTGTTTTTCTCTGTGGGTCTTTTTTAAGGGTTATTGTAGCAGTAGTTAATGCTTTCCTTTTGCAAGAAGAAGCAAAACTTTAAACCAACACTGATTAAAATAAATTATGTTTGAGTAATGTTTCCATCTCGGAGTAAGACCCTAAGCTCTCCATGACCAACATGGGGTGGTTGTGACCTGATATAGTTGTATCTCAGTATATGTAGGTAAACTTGTTTTTAGCTTCTTGTACTGTATCAGTTTTTTTCCGCTGTTACTATGACAATAAACCACAATAGGTTTGCAATGTTTTTGCATTCTCAGCACAGTCTGGAACATTTTATGGCCCGTCACATGCAATGAACACAATTACTGCACAGCATAAGACCCGGGGTCTCATTCATAAAGCTTACTTATGCACAAAACGGGGTCTAAAAGCTACATAAGTCACTTTCTATGGCAAGGTTGGGATTTAAAGAAAAAAAAACGTGGCGGAAAATTGTGCTCAATGAGCAGCTGAGGAGCAGCTAGCAAAATTGTTCATTTAAGACACATTTTTAGACTGTAGAGTTTTGCTCACAAATGAAGACAAAGCCAACAGTGTCACTTGAAGGTCTTCCATTTATTTGTGACCCCTAAATAATATTTTGCACAGATGATACTTTTTAAATGTAGACTTAACACGCACCTTTTGTCAGGCTTTAAATACCTAGGAGTGCTGAAATGTATTACATTCTGCTGTAATTTACTTTTTATTTGATACATTTGCCATCTTACTGCTGCTACAAGCAGTAATAAGGTAATGTAAACAATTTTTATTGCTTTTATTTGTTTTAACGATTGTGCTGCTGATTTTCTTTTTTTATTGAATTATGTTATTTTTTTATCTGTTTACTCTTGTTCTCTTGTTACATATTTTCTTATTTGTCTTTTTTTGTAAAACACTTTGGTCACTTTTTAACTGAGAAAAGGGCTATATAGATAAATGTTGATTGATTTATTGAAATAAAACGTTTTCGATTTTAGTCTTTGTGGATTGACAATTAAAGTAATTTCAGTTTATTTATATAGCGCCATTTCACAACATCTCAATGCACATTACAAGTAGAGTCATTTCAATACAATATACACTCACTGGCCACTTTATTAAGTACACCTTGTTAGTATTGAGTTGAATCCCTGTTGGGTTTCAAACTGCCAAAATCATTTGTGGCATAGATTCAACAAAGTACTGGAAACATTCCTCAGAGATTTTGGTTCATATTGATGGCATCTTGTAGTTCCTGCAGATTTGTCGGCTGCACATCCATAATGCGAATCTGACATGTTTGGCTACTGGACTCAATAACAGCACCACCAACAGACGAAGGAAAGATTTAACAGAGTTTATTTTTAAAAGGTTGATTTTAGGTTGTCTCGGGAGAGCCAGAACGGAGGCACCAGGAACCGGGGAGCTCGAGGGGTTATCTGGAGAAAGATAGGTAGAGACTTAGATTGATGAGAGAGCGATGAAGCTTTGTTTGTTATGATTTGCTTACAGTCCAGGAGAAGAGGTGGTAGGACCCTGTTGGCTGGGAACAGCGGTGAATGAATCCTGACTGTCCTTGGTTTGTTACAGATGCTGACGGCGGACCGAGGAAGAATCCAGGAAAGGGTGAGTATGGTGAGCTAGAGAACCAGTTCATTAGTAGCAAGATTAATGTCTTACTTGGTGTGAAGGATGTCTAAGCAGAGGAACTGGCAGGCGAGCAACAGACTACCAGAGAGTATGGAGACGTTACCAGTCGGGAGGCCGAGCATAGGCTGACCGGAGAAGGAGATGGGAGGAAGGAGATCATCCAGCTGGAGGAATCCAGGAGTCCAGGAACAAAGGTAAGAGGAGTATGCGGGAAGAAGGCTCCGGTGAGGATCCAGGAAAAAGTGAGGAAAGTAATCTTACTTGGTTTTCACACTAGGAGTTGGCTCAATGCCAGGCTGAGAGCGAGAACCATCTGGCGTCAGTCTGCTGGAGGAACCTCCCTTAATAAGCTGGTGGTAACAAGGGTGGATAAGGAACACCTGGTGCTGCTGCCTGCCACGCCCTAGAGAGAAGGTAGGAGAACAGGAAATGCACACACACAGACACTCACCAGCCACAGAATCCTAAGAATCTCCCCTTCCACTACATCCCAAAGGTGCTCTATTGGATTGAGATCTGGTGACTGTGGAGGACATTTGAGTACCGTGAACTCATTGTCACGTTCAAGTACCAAGTCTGAGATGAATGGATTTTTATGACATGACGCATTATCCTGCTGGAAGTAGCCATCAGAAGATGGTACACTATGCTGATAAAGGGATGGCCATGGTCAGCAACAATACTCAGGTAGGATGTGGCATTCCAACGATGGTCGATTGGTACTAAGGGGCCCAAAGTGTGCCAAGAAAATGTCCCCCCACACTATTACACCACCACCAGCCTGAACTGTAGATACAAGACACGACAGATCCTTTCTTCCATGTTGTTGACGCCTAATTCTGACCCTACCATCCGAATATCACAGCAGAAATCAAGACTCATCAGACCAGGCAACATTTTTCCAATCATCTATTAACCAATTTTGGTGAGCCTGGGCGAATTGTATCCTCAGTTTCCTGTTCTTAGCTGACAGGAGTGGCACCCGGTGTGGTCCTCTGCTGCTGTAACCCATCTGCCTCAAGGTTCAACGTGTTGTGCGATCAGAGATGCTCTTCTGCATACCTTGGTTGTAATGAGTAGTTTTTTGAGTTACTGTTGCCTTTGTGCCTTTCTGCATCCAGCTCTAACCAGTCTGGCCATTCTCCTCTGACCTCTGGCATCAACAAGGCGTTTTTGCCCACAGAACTGCCACTCACTGGATATTTTCCCTTTTTTGGACCATTCTCTGGAAATCTTAGAGATGGTTGTGCTTGAAAATCCAAGTAGATCAGCAGTTTCTGAAATAGTCAGACCAACCCGTTTGACACCAACAACCATGCCACGTTCAAAGTCATATAAATCACTTTTCTTCCCCATTCTGACGCTCGGATTGAACTACAGCAGATCATCTTCACCATGTCTACATCCCCTAAATGCATTGAGTTGCCACCACATGATTGGCTGATTAGAAATTTGTGTTAACAAGCAGTTGGACAGGTGTGCCTAATAAACTGACCAGCGAGTGTACAAACATTCCAATCAGTTGAAGCTTTTCTATGTAAGGAATCCCAGCAGATTCTCCGCCCATCTCCGCCTCTTGGTTGCCAGGATTACTGGTGAAAATCAGTTGACTTAAGTCTATACAGGATACACACTATGCAGTTTGCACTGACCATTATTAACAGAACCTCGTTATGTCATTAAAAGTATATCAGTTGTTAATTTTGCTACCAGAATACAAACAGTGGTCCACTTTGAGCAGCAATGAAAGCACATCTGAATTTGACTCGTGGTATGAAAAAAAAGGAAAACAACAGCAAAAAACTTTTTAGTACTTAGTGCCTAGAAGTTCCATGACTGCCTTCACACTATTAGATTGTTGAACTTTTCAGTTATCCAGCCATGCTTAAAATGGTCATGGGGGTCTTGGAAACGGAAGTACTGGTCTGGACAATTGTACCTTGAGCGTGTCCACGCCAAATAAAAACAAATACTCCTGAATAACTGCAAGATGTTTTTTAATCCTGTGTGGTGGATTTACATAGACTTTGTATGTTATGCTTCTTTCATGGAAAGCATTCGCAAGACATGATTTCTCACTCTCCTCTGAATTCTTGCATATTTCTATTTATGTGAGTACTTGCATAGCAGGGGAAAGTTCTCTCTATAGCCTTGGTTTTGTGCATTATTGCATAATAAGCTTGTTAATTGAATGCACATGCATTTCCCATGCTGCGTAATTCAAACCCTTTGCTATCATAAAGTACACATGCATTTATCCCATTAAATTTCTATTTGTGCAACTCCCAACATGTTACTGGAAATTTATAAACATAAAATATCAAGGTATAAAAGCTATAAAAAAGATATTAAAATAATTGTAAAATCTCAAAAATGCAACAGTGAAAGTCTGATATCCAAGTTTTTTGATGCAGAGAATACAAGTGACAACAAAACACTTAGGACTCATTAAAGAACAACATAATCATCATCATGAGGAGCCCAGTTGCCAGAGTTTTGAACATACATCTACTATTAGTATCAGAATTTGGTTTTTTTCATATATTTCTGTTTAATTGAGTTAATATTTCTCTGAATTCTGTTTCATTGTCTCTTTTCTGTTGTTAAAATATAAGTGTTTATGATAGAAACAAGCCTTAGAGCATGTCCATCACTAAATCAGTCTTAAACAACTACATTCTGCTCTCCTCTGCTCTGTGCAACCCCCCCACAGCTGTCAACTCATCAACACAACAGGATGAATAAATAAGTATTGGGTGTGTTTGCCCTGTAGGCTGAAATATATATATTTTTTCTTGACACAGCCTTGAGGCATCACAAAGTCAACCCTGCCAGCGTGAGACTTCCCCTAATCAGCTGCTGTCCATCACCAGTGCTTCCACTCTGCTGCTGCTGAGCTTGTCGTTTCAGCGAACAGGTAAAATGCAGAGGCTGCTTACCGGAAATCACCAGAGCTGGTACTACTGCTGCCATACTTCCTTTAAATATACACAAATTAGCCACGTTTGAACAGCATGCTCCAGGGTATCTTTTAATTGGTGGCGAGTGAATGACGTTCTCTGCTTTTCTTACGTCTGCCAGACAGACAAAGACAAAGATACCTTGGCTCGAACATTATATTCTTTTATTTAATTCATGTGCTCCGTAAGATCGATGTTCTGTTCAGGATTTTTGCCCGAAACTAGCTAGAAATGAAGTAACTGTTTTTTAGACTTCTGCTGCTCATACTATTTCTAGTGCTGCTAGTGATTAACTTGATTGTATATGCTGTGGGATAATATCTGAATATGTTATCTAGCAAAAATATCTTACAGACATTTGATCAACTTCAAACAGTTATTGTTTGAATAGAAAATAATTAATTAACAGTAAACACCACCCTTCAACTCTTCCAACCTGTCAAAAAGGTTTAAGTGAAAATGTCCTTGCTCATTGGAGCAAAATTCCAAATGAAAAAGTAAATAAAATTTTTTACTACAATGGATGGATCTCAAATGTAACTTTCAAAGCAATGTACATATAGGAAAATATTGCCTTCTTAAAGTAAACCCTTTTTTATTCAGTTCCTATGTGTCATATCAATTTCTAAACATTAAAATTTTTCTGCTGAGATAGGGATAATTTCTTTCATGAATAACTACACTTTTTATACACTAGCACACACGCTAATACACAACTGAAGAGTAAAGTGATCCCACAAGATATTTCTACAATCCATTCATTCAGAATAAAAAAAACAACAACTAAATAATAACATAAGACGTGACTGGTTAACCATGTGAAAGTTACACAGTACTCTTTTTTCCAACATACATTTATCATGTCTGAGCCTAGCCTGTCATTTCACACAGTTGAAGTCTAATTACCTATCATGCCTTGATGAGCTAATTAAGCAGCAGTTAGTTGATTGTTGAAGAAGCAGATTTGATGTGCAGATGAACTGGTGAGTGTGCAGATTCACCGCTTTTAACCATTAAGGGTTCATGCTGTGCTGACCTCATACAATGTGTAAGAGGACAAAGATGTCCTTTATTCCTCAGCGGAAAAGCCACTTTAATAGAGATGGAGGATTCTCATTCTCTCTCTGTCCATCAGTGCCATTGCTCCACTCTCATTGCTCATCTGTGTTCCCCGTTTGTTTCCCATGCTCTTCATATGAAACAATAAACTGACCTCTTCCTCTCACCCTGAGGTGTTTCCTATGGGGAGACGCAGGGGCCTCTGAAAGATAGAATGCAAGTGTGTGTGATGCTTTGTGTGAGAGCGTATTTGTGCGAGGGCCAGAGTAATTAAGTGTGCGATATTGTGCGTGTATGTGCATGTGCAATGGCCTGCATGTGGATTCTCTCGTCTATGTTTGTGATTTCATGTGTAAATGTGATCACAAGTGTGAGTGTGTGTGATCTGTTTCCAATTAGCCTTCTTGTGTCCATGGTTGCCTGGAGGCATGACTAATGTCTCAGTGGGTTGAAGCCCCGGCTGATGTTGCTGAATGGGCTTCCATCTGCTGCGACAACATCACAATGCAGCGCTGGACAGTTGGAGACAGAGGACTGAGGACACGGGACACAAAGTGACAAGCTTTATAGAGTGATGGTGAGTGGAATTAGCTATTAAGGACAAACTGTGCTTGAGGGTGGGGGTGGAGGCCAGTGTTTAGTGTGCACACATACACAACATTACAAACAAACCTTGAAGCTAATGATAACGTTCACACAATTGGAATTTAAGCGATTTCATTTTGATATAAAACTACATTTTATTTAATTATACCATCATATTATTTATTATTATTATTATTATTATGCATGCATTATGCAAACTTTTATTTGCACTTTTTAAAAATATTTAAGAAATGCAAAAGTAGATAAAATTTTAGTTATGATTTTGATGACACCAACGCCATGTAATATGTTAACATCTTCAGTAGCTCTATGCAGGAAGGGAGTTTTTTTTCATGCAGTTTTGCAAATAAATGTATGCTATCATTTCTAAGACTATAAATGTATCATCAAATTTCTGCAACTTTCACATAAAAAAAGTATTTTATCAATATAAAAAAGGTAGATTTGCTTGAAACCTAATGACAATAGTTATGCTGCATTCAGACCAAGCCCATGCGTCAGCGTCAGCTGCAGCAAGATTATATGTAAAGTCTATGGTGGAGTACGTCAGAGGTCCGTCAAGGGCTCTGCGTTCCGTTGAGTACGTTGGCTCCGTCAACGACGCTTGCGTTTCATACGGCAACGTACCAACGCATGATTTACAGAAGTTCAGCAAAATGAGCTTTTGACGGATCCGACGAAGTTAGCGCAGTGCGGTAACCAATCAGAGTGTCTCACTGTAGTGATGTCACTATACACGTATCTTGAATGAAGCCCGGGCCCAGTGAAAACATTTTCAACAAACGCAGATTTCAAAAATCAGAAATAACACTTACCGAAGTCAGATGGATAGGCGCTCCTAAGGAGGTGTCCTGGTAGGAGATTTGAGCTCCGATGCGGCCCAGGAGGTCGTAAAATTAGGCGTGGGACAGACGGAAGAAGCACTGAAAGTGAACCTCATCCATAAGCAGCTCCTGGAGCAAATAGTTAAACTCCACGAACTCAGAACGCATCTGAATAGTGGCCGCTGATGCACCCGATGTCAACGTTGTCTAGCTTTATCTAGCTAATAAAGCCAAGCCACTTTCTAGTTATGATCCACCATATTTCAGAACGTGCGGCAACAGAGGAAGCCCCGCCCATGCATTGTTTTTTCCTCAGAAGCAGGCTGCGGGAAGCCAAAAAGTACAAACGTCAAACTTCATCCGTTAAATGCGTTGCCTGACGCAGACCAAATGTGCAGTGTGAATGCAGCTTTACTCATAACGAAGGTATAAAGAAATCTTTTCAGTTAATCAAAATTTCTAAAAGATTTTTAAAAAACTGGTTAAATAGTAAATAGAGAAGATAGTTGGACAAAACTTGTGTTTTATCCCGATTGAAGCCCCACTGTTTAAATCTTTTTGTGAGCTGCTCCAAAAGGTGGCTGTCCTTCACAGTCCCTGTGAACTGCCTGGCAATATGCTATTCAGCTTTAAAAGCCAGAAGCTCCCGGACCTCTAAATCACTCCAGTTTGCCATCTCAGCTGACATAGTTTACAAAGGCTAAATGAACTCCCCTGATTTACTTGGATTTTACATACTGTTGCCAGGCGGTGCTCCACGCACAATACATCAATACATCATCATGAGATCAGCCTCTGTTGGGGCAAGGTGTTTCGGCTTCATTCATAAGACCGGTGTTGCAGCAAGACTGTGGTTAAATTAATACCAGGCTTGCCGGTACTCATTTATGGAAATAAAGTAATTTGAGATAATTTGTTATAATTTAGGAAATTAAAAGCCAGCAGTAGTCACAAAAAAATGCATTTACTCTGTCCTGCGATACAAGACCAACATTAGCTACTCATGCCCAGCAGAAAGAGTGTACTGGAAAGGGAAGCTAAATTCTCCTCCAAGTGGATGGACAGCTAGTGACATGTGTTAAACAATGTTAGATTTGAGCGGCTACAGATCTAGCCTGGTGGCGCTGCTGTGCTTCTTTCTCACAGCTCCATTAAAAGCTGCATTGTCAGAGGGACGGCTGCACAAAACATCACAGACTGCATGCAGTGAGGCATTATACTATAATTATAATAATTCTTATTAAAAGTTCCTTGGCTGCCACCATTGTATTTACATTAGGAGAGGTGGCGGGTTGGAAACGGAAGTGATGTCAAGACGTCACGTTAGCCATCCCCATAGAGCACCGCTCTGGTAAAATGATCTCTAGCAAAAGTTGGACTGACCAATCATGGGCATGCACTCTCCTTTTCGTACAATGGTGTGAAGGTTCACAATTAGTCAGAGGACAAAGGTGGTTTGACTTGCAAGTTGTTTTTTAATATTTTCTTTTCTTTTGAGAAAAAAGGGTTAAAAAGTCCAACAAACATTGAAAAAGGGTATGAGGGACAAAAATACTCTGGGCCCAACTTAAAGTTAACTAAATAAAACACAGACAAAAAGAACTGACAGGCCTGACAAGGATTCTTCTTCCCAAATGACACACTCTGGGGAGGTTTTAAGCAGAAGGACAAGACTAAACTAGACACATGGGGAGAAGAAATAAACTAAAATTACAATTTACTAATCTAAGTTGAAACAAAGAAAACCATTAAACTAACAAATTATAAAAAAAAATCTTATCAATAAAGAAATTAAATCATAATCTTTGAGGAAACAAAACTAAAGTCCATGTAAAGGTTTGGCTGCTCCTCCTGCAGTTTTCCCCTCCAGTGGAGGAGGCCAACCTTCAGTGATTGTGGGATTGAGAGCACCTGGGGTGAGACTCATAGACAAACAAAGTAAATAAACTATTTTTCACCTAAGACAAATCAAATGTGTGCATTACATTTAACCTATATCAAGTAAACAAATGAAATGTTTTAATTTAAAGAAAAACAAAAGAAATACTAACACCTATGTGGTGGGTGCTGGTCCATCCACCACAAATGAATAGTTAGAAAATTGGACTGTACTCCGTGCATCCTTGCGTTGATGGATAATGCCGTTGCGTCGATCCGTTCCAAGTTAAAGTGCAACCCAACCCTACCCCATCTCAATTTTTTTTTGCTGATAAACTGAATAAAGGTGTCTGATGGGGCGACTGTGGCTCAGGGGTTCGGAGCTCGCCGGTTTGAGCCCCAGATCAATCTGTCTCAGTTGGTGTCCTGCTCAGTATGTGAAAAATTTCTGACCCCACTTGTTAGACTTGACCAGTTAGCAGCAGCAGGCAGAGCAACACAGATGACAGATTGAAGACTTTTGTGGAAACAGCTCTTCCTTTTATTTGTTTTCACCAGTGCTCACATGTCTGCAGAGTTCTGACCAGCCACGGCAAATGTGGCAAGGTACACAACGAGGGCCCGGGCGGGATTCATACCATGACTCCCAGGTGAGAGTCATACGCGCAAACCAGTCAGACAAAGAGATATCCCTGTGGCCAAGCAGCCAGGGCACATGATCTATCGGAGCCACAGTGACAGGACTTACACAATGTCACACAAAAGGAAAAATTATATAAAGTGCTCCACAGATCAAAATATTGAAATGACAAAATCATTAGCAGGAGCGTCCCCAGGCATTTGAGTTTGATTTGAAAAAGTGGATAGAAACTGATAACTGGTGATTCATCCATAGCCCTAAAAACAATTAATTTGTTAACCAGTAAGGCTTTGTATAAAACATTTTGCAGAGCATGTCAGAGAACGTTAAAAAAAAGCATAAAAAAGGGTCAGTATTTTAAATACAGTCTATTCACATTTCTCCAAAATACTGAATAATTTGCTAAATAATAAAAAAAGCATTTTAATGTTTTTCTGAGGTAATTATTTTACTTTCTAAACATTTATGTTTATATTGTAAATTGAACTGTAACTAAAAAAAAAACATGAAAATTACCATTACAAATTTATTGCAACTGAAAATATTTTCAATAATCACCACAATTTATCCATGAAAATCTTACATTTGCAACAATGTTATGCTGTGAATAAGACTGAGTGCCATCTGAACGTCAACATTTTAAATCATAAAAAACAGTTTGTTTTTTATAGATGAAAAGAGGAAAATTAACATATAATCTAATGTAGTACATCATTAACTTTTTTCATCAACACAGTGTTACCAGGCAACAATACAGAAATGTAGAGCGATTTGGATAGCTGATCTTGTTCTCAAGATTGTCAATCTCTCTGGCTTTTGGAGGATTATGTCTGAACTGATACGGGGCTAAACTGGCAGTTTGCTGCCCACGGAGATGTAGTCACTGGGACACAAGCATGAACGCACAAAGACACACAAGACATTTAATCAACGATCTGATACCGTGACTGTCAATAAATTACTCAGTCATTTGGATTGCAGTCTTGGCCACAGCTGAATGGTTAGCCTATTTAAAGACAGATCACCTAAATTTGGTACCATCTTTTGTCTTCACCTAATTGTTTGTGCAGGTTGAGACCTTTTTGATATATGCGGCAGCACAAAAAGTAGGAGCCTTAATTATAAAATCTTAACCATAAAAATACATTTTCAAATGGTTATTAGAGTGCATGGGTTAACATAACGATAATGTTTTAAACAGGTACATTCTTAATTGATGTTTAATTTGTAATAATAAAAAAAAGGAGTTATGGTTTTCACTTAAGAAATAAAAAATGTATTTGATTGTAACTACCCTTTAGTTTGACTTCCACATCGCTGTAATTTGAATTAGCTTTCCAAAGTATTAAAGAACATTTACTCTAAACTGAATCATATGATTGGAATGTTGTGATTGTAGACACTAAAACCTGTTTACTATACATTCACAGCACGTCTCAATTCTGGTCATCTCCACACAGTCAAGATGGTTTTCCATTACAATTTTGTAACAGCTGTAAAGGAGGCGTCGTCGTCATAGCAGGGCTGTCCCCATTGTCCGAAAGGTAGTGTGACGGGATCTGTACCTCATGTGTGGGGAAGCTAATTTTAGCCCTCTATGGTGGTCAATAAAAACAAAATAAACCAACATAAAACAACTTAAATGTTGAGGGTATTAGGTATTCTAACCAGCGGTGTAGCGGTATACTTCTTATTCCAATTTCCAGCCCCTGGAACAGACCCCTCAGTCGGTGGGCACGTGCATACAGAGTTTTCGCACCGCATTGCACTTTAACCAGGAACAGATATACCCACACAGCATGGCACAATCTTTTGCTTGCAAATGTTATGACCACCAACTCTTGATTGAGAATAGGAACTGGAATCCCCTCTTCTATTGTGTGGTGTCCCTTTTTGGTAGCACATCAGCTTTGCGGTGTTACAGAACAACACGATGTCATTGTAACTGGTCATCCACTGCTCACAGTGTAGGTGGCTACTGTTAGCTTGTGTAATCAAAAGTTAGTGCGTTCACTTCTTTTGGACTTTCCTTAAATAGGTAAATTATTGTTTTTTGTGGAAGCTGGACAATCACCAGCTTGACAGTACATCGATACTACAGGTTTCCCCCCCAAAAAAGAAAAAAAGAACGTACTATCACCCATGCCTAAGGGTGTTTTTGCAGCTGACAAGGCTTCAATTTTTATTTAGCTATGAAAATGCGTTAGTTTTTGCTGGTCACTTCAGACCTAATGATTACCAACCCAATGCCGTGACGGAATACAACATGAGATACAGAGGTAAAGATCTGGTGGCTACAACTTCATTGGGCCGCTGTCAGTGGCTGCTTCTTGACCTTATTGCAGCAGGAGAGAGACTCGATCTGTGATTGATCAGAGGCTCAGCTCTACACAGACGGGATCTGCACATTGTGAGTCTTATTGTCTAACGTCTGCTAAATACCAACTTTCCTGAAAGAATGATATCACAAAAGTAGCACAACATGAACATTAGCTTCTCTTAGCAATGCTTTGGAAATTAATTCTCCCCATGGTCTCTCTCTATTCTCTGGGGCACACAGCAGCAGGCTCAAAGCTGTATGATTGTACTCTATCGTATAACCTGCAACTAGCTCTTTAAAAGTCATTACAAAACAAAACCAAAAATGTTGACTTTCTTCCAATTGACTGTACTGAAAATGAACAGAGCCATGAAATTAAACTGCTGTACGTACCGAACCAGGATTTCTGGTGTACCGTTACACCCTTAATTGTAATACATATGCTGTGTGTGTTTGTGTGTGTGTCAGATGTCTCTTTTGTAGAATAATTGACGCAGACTGTCAGTCTGGAAGTTTAACCGAGCCTCCCAGAGTGATTGCAGGACTTCAGAATGTCTAAATAAATGTTTAGCTCTCTTTGTAAAAAACTGTGGCCAGCTCTGGACGAACAGCATTCGACTTTCCACCAATGTTTGCCCTTACGGAGGAACATCGGCATTGCACTATAAAAGAGTATTGGCTTTAATTTTGGAGTTAGCATCATAGTACTGTGTCATTATAGCCTTCTATGAAGTTAACCACCCTGTGTTCTTTAAAAACGTATTTTGTTTTGTACATATTACAAAGAATTTGACATTTAGAAAAAAAGATAAGAATAAACCCAGAATTAGATAAATCACTTTTGGCTTGGTATGATTAAGTTGGATGACACACGCTATACCACATAACCGATACTAGTTGAAAACCCTCATAACTGTGTCAACCCGCTCCGAGTCGTTGTGGAAATAGGACATAAGTACATCTAGGCACATACGATATTGACAGGTTCATGGTATGCTCATACTGTATACGTTCTACTTTAGTTCATGATATTTTTTTTTACCATGTAGAACGACTAATTCTATTCTATTTTGAAAATAGAGTTAAATAAACAAAAGATAAGGGATTAAAAGGGGTGAAAACTTGGGCAGATCTTTTTTAATGTGGCAAAGTACAGAATGAGGGCCTGGGCAGGATTCGACCCCACGGCTCCTGGTTGAGAGTCATGCGCGCTAACCAGGGCACATGATCAATCGGAGACATTGTGACAGGACCTCCACACGGTCACATTTATTCTGAAACCGGGTTGACATATGAGGTGAGAAATATCAAACCTGTTTAATTTTTATCTAACCGCATCATGAGGCAAAAAACTCAACCAAAATTAGGTGCAAACAGCAAGCTATCTGCTGAGCAAATGGCCTCGAATGACTGTTAGCAGGGCAGATTGCTCTCGTGTGCGGCAGGCATTAAAGAACAGCTGAACTTTTATTTGAGGTTAATCAGACTCTTTTTCTACAGCCCATGGAGAAGATTACATTTTAGAAGATAAAGACTTGGGGAAATTTTGCCAGACTATACGTGTTTATATGATGTGACGATGCTTTATCAAAAAAATTTGTAGCACCATTTACTCCATATCCATCTTGGTCTCTTGTTTGGCGCACACAGCAAGCTATCTGCAGAGCAAACGGCCTTGAATGACTGTTAGCTCAGCAGATTGCTCTCGTGTGCGGCAGGCTTAAGGATTTTCCTTAGATTTACTAAAACCGGGAAAGCCAGTAGAATTAAACATAGGTGGAGCTCAGGCTACGTCCACACCAAGCCGATAAGGTTATACGGGGAGTTAGACGCCTAATGTTATCCACTCAACACGAGCATTTACGCGGCCACAGACCTTAAACGACGCCGGGTTAGTGTGGACGATAGGGGGGTGTAGACTAAATAATTATACGTTTAAGGCATTAGCCGGCTTAGTGTGGACGTGGCCTTAGACACCAAGGGCTGGGAGAAGCCATTCAATATGAGGGCTTTGCATTGTCTCAATGACACCCCTGGAATTGAGCCCCTGTGTGTGTTTTTGTTATACCCACACAATTTAATAACTTGTGAAAAGAATTGTAAGTTCCTTTAAAGTATTTTTATTGCAAAATGAAAGCATTACTTTAACTCATTGTTTTCTCTTGAGCTGCCTGGAAGCTGGAAGAGAATCCAACAGAACCAGATTCAATACGGGCGTTAAGAAGAGAAACATTGTTATTCAAGTGGACATTACTGAAGCATTCCATTTGCTTATGCAACATCCTATAAATTAATAAAAGATACACAAATAGAAATGAATGTTCCAGCTGTAAAGCAGATTTATACTCTGGAAAAGTGCTTGTGAACACGTCTTACATTTTACTAAACATTATTACGAAGGGATGGGTGCCGTAAACAAGAGTTATAGAACTTCTGGAGGACAGAAATGAGTCTCAAGTGGGAAGTATCCCAGTTATTTTACTGTGTGCACATCCTGCTGCTTGTCACTTGAGAATCTTAAAAAAAAAACAGAGAAAAATATTGTCAAGGCTTTAGTGCATTCTAAGTTGTCAGCAAAGTTCCATAAAACCCATTTACCTCATTGCAGCATTGTACTATATGTTGCCCACTTAGACTGGCTAACAATTAAAGGCATCCAGTGCAGTTATTTAGTTTGTCATGAACCATATCGAGGGAAACATGGATGTAAAATATGTGCAGTTGTTAGACTCAAAATGGCAAGGATTTACAAAGTCAAAAGGAAAACTAAGGTCCAACATTAGTATTTTATTAATAAAATGCAAAGGAATGATGGAAGCATCATCTGTTGGATGCGGGCTAGTAACCACCTATTAAGATATCCTCTAATACACATCTGATATATTAAGGCTGGAAAATGTCAACATTGTCATGGTAATTGGATATTGATGGTGAAGGCAGACTTTCATGTTTTCTCTGTAAAAATTTGATAACATGACACATTTTTGCTACTTTATGTTTCTTGCTTCAGGGAAATCTCATTGGAATTGGATTTGAATGCCATGCTGGCCTGTACCTGTCCAGGGTTTGCCCCACCTCTCAAGGATAAGCAGCATGGATGGATGGATGGATGGAAAATACAAAAACTCAGAGGTATATCTTACCAGCTCATCAGACCCCAAGTTTCTTCAGATTTATTTCTTACTTTTGGTTAACTGTAGTCTCTACACAAGATTGAGAAGCAAAGCTTTTATTTTCATTCCTTTCTGCTCTGCAACCACACCATCACGTCATTAAAAAAATCAAGGCCAAAACATTCTTCAATGAAGAACTAATATTGAATATTTACTAATGCTTGAATATTGTACCAACTCCCCTGTGTTGAACAAGTTTTATTATGCTTAAGGGGTTTTATGGATTCATTTTTTATTAAAGTTTATGTTGCCATACTTACAATACCTTTCTAATTTTAATGTAATGCAATGTCTTTTTGATTTTGCATATTATTGTCGCTTTCTACAGGATTTTGAGTTTAACTTCTATCTGAATAGTGCTATGAAGAAAGTAGAATTTGAAAGAAGTTTAATGCAGCATAATTTTTCACTTTTTTATTCACTTGCTTTAATTACAATTGTTTTTCATTGGTGACATTTCCTGTTTTAGTTAAAGAAGCAGAACTGGTAGCCTAGATTAAAAAAAAGGTCAGGTCTGTTTTAGAATATAAAGTTTCATATTAATATATATATATTTTTTTTTACATAGATTTCAGGGGGGAAAAAGCTGATTCTGTACGACTCTGAACACCATCTGGAAAGTGGAGAGGCTTTCCTTTCAAAATATAAATAGACTGTTATACACCATAAATATCTTTACAGTCGTTATTCTTTGCTGGACACACAAAGTATCATATTCATTTGGTTAGATAGGATACTTATGAATGTAATTATGCCAAGTATTTTACTAAAGAATGTGTAGATTTTAGAGATCAACAGATCAAAAACAGTGTAAACTTTGACTAAAGAATTGTTCAGTTAGTGAAAGCATGTGAGCTACTTATGAGTAATTTCACTCGGTTAATTATAAAAAAAAAAAAAAAAAACACACGGCCAGATTCCTCCCAAAATAAGGAAAAGCAGAAAGAGCACAAGGAAGATTTTTAAAAACAATTTTCCAACTTTACAGCAGAGCACATGCATTGTATACAGATACAGATGTGTCCATGCTGATGATGTGTATATTTGTGTGCACAGTTTCCCTGAAAGCTCTGTAAATACAGATGTGGCTCTGGTAAATATAGCACAGTGTTTGAATTCGCAAAGTCACATTAAGGTCAGACATACTTTAGTTCAATGTTCTACCTTTGTTTGGGCCCCTTTTTTACCCTTGAGTGCTGTTTTCAGTACGTGAGTGGATGTGCTAGTGATCCGTGCTCACCACCATTGGCTTTAACGTGTTTGCAACTATTTCTGAGATGGAATTCTCCATTTTGTGTCAAGCTGTGCATTAAAGTGGGAAGAGCATGGCCAGGGAACATGTAGTGTCAAACTTGCTACTTGCATACTATGAATTTGAATCTGCGTCATCATCATTGTTCTTTAATATTTTACAGATATTCTAAACACTGGTCGGACAATTTTTCATAAAATGCAACAACGTTAGAATCTAACGGAAAGTTACATTTTTTTTACATGCTTCACACGGTACTCAGGCATCTTGGATCTACAACTGCTGCTGTTTTGGATTCTGTCTGCAGATACCGGTCCATGATAGTGGCCACATTTTTTGCATCTGAGCAGCCAATAAGGGGTCTACTCTTTATGTCTTTTGTTAACAGCATGTTTTAGCCATGGCTTTAGCTGGATATTTGTTTGGAAGGCTCCATCTGGGTCTCTCTTCAACACAAACGCTAGAATGAGCATGCTCACTATAATGTTTAGACAAAATACAGTACGTTCGGTTCACTGTCACCAAAAATATAGATATCTTTGTTACCGGTCAACCTGGGATGGCTGAGGGTAACTTAATTGTTGTTCTCTCAACATGTGGCACTGTGACACAGAAACATAAGACACACACGTTGAGCTCCTTTTAGTATTCAAGACGAAGATTTATTCTTCTCAAGATACCTAAAAACACACATTTCCTACACAATACTTCAGGTATCAAAAAGTACCTAACATAAATATTTTACATTCAGTCACATTCACAAAATGGCTCATAATATCCCTCTAAACAGGACAGAAAGTCCTTAAACATGCAGAATTGTGAATCTGACATACACAATCTCCTCAGATGGCTTTAATTTCATTAGTTATTAATTAGCATAAAAAAACTTAATTAAATGCCACACCCCTTTAAGACCTTTTTAGAATTTTATAAACAAAAGATGAACTTATTTTTAGCTCTTTTTACCCATTTTACTCTTTTTATTCTACATATGAATGTATTCTTATACTTAACCAGTTTTAACAAAATAACGTCTCTTTTCACAACTCAATCTACTCCTTAGCTACATCACAGAAAAATAGAGCAGTGCTCCTTTAATGGCATGTCTCTCTACTGCTTCAGACATAGACAGCCATTACTGACACACTGAATCACATTAACTTAATAGTATATCTGCTTTTAGCAATAAACCATGAAATAATTACAAATTCTGCCACAAATAGAGACCTAAACGATGTCATTACTATGAAACCGTTTCAGCAATCATGCAGAAAAAATGTTTCAAACTGAACTCTATGATCTATGGCGAGCCTAAGTCTCCTCCCCTTCTAGTCGGCCCGTGGGTCCCCGAACCGAAAAAATTATGAATGGAAGTCAATGGAGCGATAAAAGTTATTTTCTGGTCCGCTTTGTCTTACGTTCTGAATCACACATATGTTGTACTTCCATTTAAATGATAGCTAAGGATGTACATTTCGAATGTGTTTGTCCAGTGATTTGGGATTTATCTGATAATAAAAATTTGCATTGAATCATCAGAAGTCAGAAGTCGCATATATGACGTAATTTTGCTAACGGGAGTTAGCACTAGCTATATCACGTAAAACACCCACCTAGACCTTGTAGAGCTTCTCCTCCATGCTGGCTCTCACTCCACCGACAGCTTTATCCCCGCCATAGCTGCTACTTTCCACATGGTCAGATTTATAGAGGTTTTCTCCGTGTTTAACGCTCCTTTCTTCGTCCTGGAGGCTACGGCCATCACTCTCCTTCTTCTTCTGTAGTTGTATTCCGCTAAACGTTTTTACACAAAACCTAGAGTAACTTTTACCTCCGTTCGAAAATCAACTTTTTCTCTGGATCAAAATTAGTTTTTAAAATTCACGGACATCATATGTTCGATCCACGGCGCATTTCAAACTGGATCAGAAAATAATTTTAATCGCTCCATTGACTCTCATTCATTTTTTTTTGGCATTTGGGGACCCGTGGACCGGAAGTAGAAGAGCGTGACTTAGGCTCCCCATAACTCTCACTCAGCTAATTCAGCACAAAATGCCCAAGTCCGTTACCATTAGTTAACATAGAACAAAATTCCGGTTTTCCCACAAAACACTCACTAGAAATGGTATCAATAGGCTCTTTAGTTAATTACTGATTAAACGTCATGTTCATCTAGCCTACTTATAATCGACCACATATGCATTTTAAGAAATATTTACTAATCTGTGACACAGAAACATGAGACACACAAGTTGAGCTCCTTTTAGCATTCAAGACAAAGATTTATTCTTCGTCTGTTTGCCCATGTACTACTTTGTGTAACCAGCGGGGCAAGTGCCCCCTAGCGGTCGGAAGTTGAAATGCACCGAAAACCTGAAACAACACTAAATGACTTATTATAATGAAATATTAAGAATAAAACGAAATTTTTTATGTCGGGCTGGCTATTAGAATCCTCATATTATTAATGTCAAATGTCCAAAACTATTATAATAACAAACCCTGCGTCTTATACAATGATACAGCTAATTTATGTTTTGCTTTTTTACTGGCTAACGATCTTCTGGGTCTGGGTCTAAGATTGCAGCCTTAAAATTATACAACATACAATGCAAAAAATATCTCCTTACTAATTAAGAATGAACTTCTTCAGAGAATGTATAAAAAACTAGTCCACTAATAGTCACTGCATGTGTTAAAAGAGGTGTACATCTTACCTATAGTACACTTGTGAAATAACTGAGGAATAAAGAAAGTCTTCATCACAAAATATCTGTCAAAGAAAAAGTAAGTAGAAACAAAAAAACAAAAAATAAAGTCTGAATATTTTATGACACATGATTTGCTCTAATAATTGCATTATTTGGTAATAATTTCTGTTTATGTAGTTTTTCTTCTTGTTTTGTATTGATAAAGGGATAACTAGGTTATAGTGATTATAAAATAGGCATGCTTACACCCTTGGTTTTAAATATATGCATTTATACTTAGCATTCAAATCTCTCTTTACTTACATGTGTTGTGTAACAATTTTTCAAAGTTTGAGATCTTGTTTGAGTGCTTTAGTATTGATTACATTTCATGAATAAAGTAAGTTGTGGAAACTGAGAGGAGCATTTCTTTTCATGTCACATACCTAAAGATATATTGTTATTAAACAGATTTATTTATACAAACTGCCTTGCATCTGGCTACATGGCTTGTGGTTTGAAGAATTTCTGACTGCAACCCTCTGAAGCACAGCTGCCTCTATAAATACCCTACAGAGCTTTACATAAATGTGGTCGTCATTAATGTGGAAACCTTTCCTCCCTCCCTTCCTCCACTGAAGCACCAGCTCACATTTAGTGCAACTCACAAATCGCCCCATCTCAAGTTGAAGTTACAGCTCATCAACCAGTGCAGTTACTCACAAGCATGTTTTATTATTATTTTTTGCCTATTTACGGATGCTCAATTATAGAAATAAATAATTTTAGTACTCCAAATAATGAATGCACGCATGAAGCAGTGTTGGAATGGTTACATATCTAAATATCTGCTGGTATTTAGGCTATGGAGAATCTTTCTGCAGGTAATACAGATATATGAAAAATGTACTCAGGGGTGTGTCGACTTAAGCTACTTTATAGCATTCATAGCAGAGGCAGGGCTTAGCTATGACCTTTTTATCCTTTAACACTAAACCAAAAATATGGCTTTAGATTATTATTTCTTTGATGTTTCTATATCTAAAAAAAAAAAAAAATTTACCTTCTGCTACTTGCATTTGCTAGAGTGTACTCTTAAAGTAATAAATCATAGGCAGTTTAAAATTTCATTAAATACATTTCTATGTATTTATTTATGTATTTTCTATGTAAACAATTTCAGTGTTTTTATTGCATTTATTTAAAAGTTTTCAGTGTGAGAGAAACCAGCCAATTACAGACACAAAAACACAGAAGGACCAGTCAAGGAATACACTCAATCTAAATTCAATTCAATTCAATTCAGTTTATTTATATAGCGCCATTTCACAACAGATGTCATCTCAAGGCACTTTACAAAAAGAGTTATTACAATACAATGTTAAGTGTAGAAATTACAGAACCACAGAAGATTGCGTCGTGGAATTCTCAGCAATCCCTCATACTGAGCAAGCATGCAGCGACAGTGGGAAGGAAAAAACTCCCTTTTAACAGGAAGAAACCTCCGGCAGAACCAGGCTCAGCACAAGCGGTTATCTGCCGCGACCGTCTGTGGCTTGGAGAATACATAACAGAGACACAGAAAGAGCAATAGAACTGATGCAGAAGTTTGTTGCAGGACGTGGAGAATTTTCCGTCACTGCAATGCCATCTTAGTCAGGGTCGTCAAGCAGGGCTAATCCGGAGCACCTACTATAATAGAAAACAGGTTAGTGCTTGAATTGACAGCACATCATGCAGTTGGGGAGAAGTAGGAGAGAAAGTAGGAACAGACCCTAATAATGTCCTCCAACAGCCTAGCCTAAAGCAGCATAGCTACTAACATTAACCTGTCTCCTAGCTACTAGGAGACCTGGCTACCAACACTCTGTCTGAGTCCTCCTGACCCGTGGACGGTGTAGGGCCGGTAACGGCCCCCGTCATGCGGGGTCTTCTCGGAGTCGGGTTGTTTGAGAATGCAGCCCAAAGTGGGTGGTAAACTCCATCTAAGGCTAAATACCGGCACGAGACCGATAGTCGACAACTATCTTAAGGAAAAATAGACAGAACTGAGAGGACAGAGTTGAAGAGGGCGAGAAACGTTTAAGAGATAAACGGGTGGGGTCCGCACAGTCTGCCCGGGGGATTCAACCCGGCAGGTAATGGGCGGCCGCACTGTGCGGGAGGATCCCCTTGAGGGACCTCTCTCCGGCGCTGGCTGGCCCCTGTGGGGCACATTTCTTCCGCGGCGGTAAGCCGCGACCGGCTCCGGATCTTTACCTGGCTTACATTAATCTATCTCTACCTAGCTACTCTACCTCTTCCTATCTCTTCCTAACTTTGACACTCTGCCTGACTACTAACATTAACCTGTCTCTTCCTATCTACCTGTCTGACCTGACTCTAACTACCTATAAACATATCTCTAACTGTAAGCTTTGTCAAAGAGGAAAGTTTTTAGCCTAGTTTTAAAGATAGACAAATTGTCTGCTTCACGAACCAACCCTGGGAGCCGGTTCCATAGGAGGGGAGCCTGATAGCTGAAAGATCTGCCACCCATTCTACTTTTAGAAATCCTAGGAACTACCAGAAACCTGCAGTCTGAGAGCGAAGTCTCTGTTAGGAACATATGGAACAATCAGGTCTCTTATGTATGATGGAGCTAGAATTAAGGGCTTTATATGTCAGAAGGAGGATCTTGAATTCTATTCTAGATTTTACTGGGAGCCAGTGAAGAGAAGCTAAAACAGGGGAAATGTGATCTCTTCTTTTAATATTCATCAGAATCCTAGCAGCAGCATTTTGAACTAACTGTAGACTTTTAATTGTATTCTGTGGACTACCTGATAATAGACAGTTACAGTAATCCAGCCTTGAAGTAACAAATGCATGGACTAGTTTTTCAGCATCAGTCCTGGACAGGATGGTTCTAATTTTTGCAATATTCCTAAGGTGAAAAAAGGAAATCCTACAGACTTCTTTAATGTGAGTTCTAAATGACATATCTTGGTCAAAAATGACACCGAGGTTTTTTGCTTTATTACTGGAGGCTAATTTAATGCCGTCCAGGTGAAGGGGCTGACTAAGTAGTTTCTTTTTCAGAGCTTCTGGTCCAAAGACGACAACTTCTGTTTTATCAGAAAAGAAAACGTAAAGAGTCAATGTCAGCAGTAGCTCTTTTAGGGGCTTTATATGGGAGACAATTGTTTCTGAATTACTGTAAGGTAGGATATTTCTAATTTTGGCAATATTTAGAAGGTGAAAAACAATTTTTTTTAAAACATGTTTATTTTGAGATTTAAATTACATGTCTTGTCAAGGATGACACCAACATTTTTTACATTGTACCTGCAGGCCAATTCAATGTCATTCAGTGATTAAGCAATTTGTTTTCCAGATGTGTCTTGCTGCAACTTTGTTGAAAGATAACTTTAAACTTAAAGTTATGTAACATGCTGATTACATAATTCTTGTATACTTTGCGATTTAACTTTTTGGTAAAAAAAAAATATATTTTAGCATTTTATGTCTATGGCAGAACTGATGATCATGACATGATAGGAGATTTCCTTTGACCGGTTAATTACAACTCTGCTTCTGAAACATTTTAAATAGTTTGTAATTTGTCAATAAAAAAATTCTCCCTATTATATTGAGTTTAGTTTCATATTCATGGGAGCTACAGAGTGCGTTGGTGGTTTGTGCTAGATAGATTCAGGTTCAAATATCAGACATTCCATTTAATTATGTAATCCTTTTTTATACAGGTCCTATACTGTAGCTTCCTCATACAGTACAAACCCCCCTCAAGATAGCTTGACTAGCAATTTTAAATGAACTGCTGTTATACCTTTTGAGAGTGTATCCTGCTTTTTGCACTGCTCCAGCAATCTTTATAACCCTAATCGAATACAATTGTTTTATCCTATAAATCAATTAATTCATTCAAGTCATTCAAGTCCTTGAACAACGGAATGAGTCCCACATACATATCAACTTACTGTCAGCTTAAACTCATCATGCATATCATTTCAAAGTTTTTTACTGCAAAAATGTCCAAAAGTATCCAAAGACACTAAAAACAGCAGGTGGCAGCGAGAGAGAAAAAGAAGAGGAGATGAAAGTAAAAGGAATGGGGCAACATCAAAAGAAGAAGTGAGCATGATGGAGCAAGCCTTGGGGAGAGGCAATTAAACACCCCCCTGTCTCACATACACACACACTAAAATTGTGTCAGGCATGTCAGAGAGGAGGGCAAACCCCTGCTGGAAATTAATTACCCAGTGCCATTCACAGGGAGAATTTGGGGATTTTCTTCCTTTTGCCATTTAGTACATTGCACCTCTGCCCCAGGGATGCTTAACTCTACATGTGTAGAGCTCCAACAAAAAATCTACCACTTTGTTACTTGATGACTATGGGACAGATGCATGCTATGTCTAAGTTTAAATGCAACTAGAAGGACATAACAAGTTGATAACTCCACTTTTACTCTTTGGTTTTGAACTTCAGTGCACACAGTATGCAAGTTCAGGCACAAAAAGAAGTCTGTTGCATTTTCTAGTTTTAATTCAGCAATAAACGTGTACTTCTTTTGATTAAGGGTGAATCAAATTTTATTAGGCAAGGCAGTTTTATTTGTATAACACATTTCTACAACAGGGTATTTTAAAGGGCTTTATGTGATTAGTGTCATGGTGTGACTCTCCGTCCCCATCATGGTCTGTCTCAGCGTCGTAATTGTTCCAAGGTGTCTCTAGTCTTCCCTGATTACATCCCAGTGTAAATATGTTCTCCTGTGCCATCATGTCTCCGATGGTTCGTTTTCGTCTACCCAATGTCTACTCTACGTCTACTACATCTCCTGTCGCCAGTCTGCTGAATCTAGTCCTTGTCCTGAGCCTGATTTGGACTATTAATAAATATTAGCCGTCCAGCTCTAATGGTCGCTCTGCGTTTAGGTCCTCTTTTAACCGCCAATACATGATAGAAGGAACCAGCCAACTGGAACCAGCAGAGTATTACCACACATAAGAGGAACTACGTATGGGAATTGAGCGATTTGTTCGTAAGTCAAGGACTATATTCTGACTCTCCTTACATGTTGTTGAATTAAATAATTATCATAATTAATTCAATGCATGTTCAAGCAGAGACAAAATGGAGCCAATTTCCAGTTTAACATTTATTTTGAACAGATTAACAAATTGCAGTTTTACAGAGGAACTTGCCCCCGTAATTTCCTCTGTGGTCCATATTTAAAGAAATCTGACAATTAAATGATCTTCATTTCACAGCTTTATAGAAAACCGGGCCTCTAGGCGTTTCTACTCCCTCCAATCAGAACATTTCCATACAGTGTCTTAGCCATTATTGGCTGTCAGAAAATTATACAGTCATATGGGTGAGACGTCTTTTCTTAAAAGCTCATTCTGAGTTTTATGATTTTATGGCAACACACTAAATCTACAGACATCCTGTTTTTTCAGCTTGCAATAAAACTCACCCCAGAGTTTTATGACTTAAAAGCTTACCCCCATAAACAATAGTGACAGACATATATTTTACAACCATGCAAACTATATAAACAGACTTTTACCTTCTGAATAATAAAAGTTTAAACCCTATGCAGAATAACACCACAATGTGTACCCGGTTGGTTCTCAGTTCATCCGGTGTTGGGCCTCAGGAAAATTAGGTGATCTTCTCCCCTGTTCCTCAATCCTCCAGCCATTGTCGACGTCCCCATCAAAGGACTGCTCCTACTCTTCCATTGGAGGGTCCGAAGGGCGTCTTTTCTGTGCCTCGGATGGCTACCAAGCACCAGAATCTCTCCCTCTTACGAGCCGCTTCTACCCCTCTCCAGAAGGGCTCGGTGAGTGTTTTCTCGGGCCCCTCAGAAGCCTGATAATCACCAGGATCTCTCCTGCTCACGAGCCGCTCCTACTGATCTCCAGGTGGGCTTGGTGGATGTCCTCCCTGGTAGGGCTGAACGATTTTGGAAAATAATCTAATTGCGATTTTTCTTTCTTCAATATTGCGATTGCGATTTAATGTGCAATTATTTTTGTGGGGCTTTTGTCATGCATTTTTTAATTAATGCAATCAAAAATATATTTGTATTATAAACAGATTTTTTATACATAATTTATTCTATTCCATAAGATTATTTACTTATTTTAAGACAAAGGATAATATTAACAGCTTTATCTACTTTTAATCATCACACTCGATGTCATCGGCGTTGTTCTGCAATCAAGGTTTTCTTCCTTTTGATCCCAGCTAGTAATTCCCTCCGGCTGCAACGTTTTCCTCCGTGTGGTTACCCAGGAAATAACAAGCTCTGATTTTTAATTCTCCATCGATCTAATGCACTTTCAGACTCTGGTATGGCTCCGTAGAGCGGTTTGATCTCAGGTCAGTTGTTGCAAAACACTCCGCTGTTTTCGGTGCGGCTTTAACTTTCTGGCTGCATTTTTCATACAGCGCAGGTAAAATGTGGCTAAAATGTGTTTGTGAGATTGAATCCTATCTTATTCATCATGCTTAACAAAGCATACCTAGTCTATAAAACCCGTTATAGCACGAATTATTTCCGTGTGCCGTTTTTTTTATTTTTGTAAGGAGCGATTTTGTCAAACAGCTCGGTCAGCGATCCCTGTCGCCTCGAAGTTTGTTTACTGGAAATTTAAACACTGGTGGCGGTCAGTTTAGCCGTGCAACTCTCATATATGGTGGTGTGATGTTCTTAGTTGTTGATAAAGGTTGTACTGTAGCCTACCTCGTGAGGCAGCAACAATAACAAGACAGGTTCTGCATAATACCTGGCGTTGCGCAGCATCAAAGTTTTCATAGCAGATATAATTTCTCACAACTGATGTACTGTTACTCATTGGTACCAACTATTGTGTAGTGTTGGATTCTGTTAAGTTTTTGGTCATTTTATAACAGGTTAAAGTGCAGCGTTTCCTTCTCTCCCTGCATTTTTTGCAAGTCACGTGACTTTACCAGATATGTTTACATCAAGTCAAATCGCAGCCTTTGCGATTAGGAAATCGCATTTTACCAAATCGCGATTTAATTGCAAATGCAATTAATCGTTCGGCCCTACTCCATGGTTCCTAGAAGCCTGCTCCGTGCCTACACATCCAGGTCATCCATCCCGGTTCTGCGGAGAGACAAGCTCTCAATCAGTGCTACCCACGAGCATCCACTTTTCTTACGTTGACCGTTGGAGAGAAATCGGGTGGACCTTCCTCTTCTCACTCAGCCAGCTCCTGCAGAAGAAAGCAGCACTGGCCCATGCGAGAAGGATTTATTAATTATTGCAGCAGTTCTGCTGGCAGCTATAGCAGCTGTTCTTCAGCCTTCTGCAGAAACAGATCGTATTTCATCAGACACTGATTATGTATCAGCAGAGACTGCTCCTGGTTCCACGTTTCCAGAGACCGATCCAGAGTTTCCAGAAACTGATCCGGACTTTCCAGAGAGTGTTCCAGAGGTTCCAGTGCTATAATCTCTAGAGAACTCTTCAGTCTGTCCTCCCGAGTCTTCAGCCAGCGCTCCTGAGTCAGAGACTTCTACCTGCAATCCTGAGACTGATTCTCCTGTTTCCATGTGGTCTTGACGGTCCTCTGAAGTGCAGCTTGTATATGAGCTGTTTCCAACCCACGGCCGGCCTCCAGAACTTTCTGTCAGGTTCCTATGGCCCCATGGTCTCTAGAGGTTATTCTGTGTATCTTGTTTTTTTTGGGAGTCTTTGTGTTTTTTTGGACTCTGCACAAATTTGTTTCTCGTTCTTCTGCAATCTGCTCAGACTATTGCTGCAATGGAGGATGGCTGCAAAGTCACTGAAATAAACAACCCAAAAAACAACACAGAGTACACCCGAGACGTTCCGAACTCACTTGGGAATAGTGCTAGTGATTCATAACAAAAGTTATGAATCAAGAGTTTTGTGGCAGTTAATGCCTCATTTAGAGGCTTCTGTTAGAGAAATGTTAGGTAAAATAATAATGTTGTATGATTTTTTTCCTAGGGTTCCTTTCTTTATCACATAGTTTAAATGTACTTTTTAACTGTCATTTGGTTTCAGACATATGTTCCTTTGTATGACACCCTGTTCTTTTAAGATGCTAATGAAGTTTGACTGAATAAAGAGAGACTGATGGGGGATGGCCCTTTGAGGCCAGGAGAGATCAGGAGACTGAGGCCGTTTTAAAATGTGTGGCCGTGCCAGAATACGGCCAGAGAAAATGCAAATTTCTTCTGTTCAGATGGCACGTATTTGACCCGTACTTGAATCCAGTGTTTTACTACACCTAAACAGCAGGTGGCGGTCTAAAAATCAGTCTGTAGTTATCCAACAAACAAGGGAGTGAGAAGTACCAACGTCATAAAATGAGACACAGCCTAGAATGTAAACAAACTGGTCTACTGGTCAGCTGCTACCTGAAGCCATCTACAGGGTGAGTGTTGTCGTAAACCCGCCGTTTTGTGATCTGCTGTGTTGCTGTGGGATGCTTAAATCGTGTTGTTTTGGTATTTTTATGGTCACGAGGTGATTCTGTAGTTTCGGCCGGCGGTGTCGTCATTTCTGCGTGGAGTGCGTCTATTGTCTTGAGTACGGCCAGAGTATGGGTTGCGTTCACATGATCCCTGGCCGCTCGTACCTGGACTCGGATATTACCTCCAAGGCAGGTCCTGTATCCTGGCATGGTCCAGGCTGTGTTCACATGGAACGAAATAAGTGGGTTTTGACCAAATACGGTATCCGAGTACGGACTCCATTACCATGTGAAAACGCCCTGAGAGCTGTGAGACTAGCTGAGAAGCTGAGACGAGAAGGAGAGCAGAGCGACACGGTCGGTTCTTTCCTTACAGTTTTTATCCTGGTCTCCCTCTGCAAAAAACGTAATTTTATCTCCCTCTACAGAGCTCAATTGATTGCATTTTCTCTCCGACCCCTGTGTGTGATTATTTCTAGGTCAAGCACTATTTTTTATACAACAGCTTCAACTTCACGTGCCCAACAACACCCATTATACGGATATACGCTGACTGCGAATGGATATAAATATTGACCGAAGGACTTCAAGTCTTACCAAAGTTATCTGGTTGAGTAAATGAACGTAATGCATTTCATAAATAAGTCCAGGTGGCAAAAATTTTTCCTTTTCCTTTTAGAGTGACAAAAGACGTTTGGAAATATTCAAAGTGGAGACTGTGAGCCAGGCCTTCTCACCTAATATCAGTGTCTGACCTCACAAATATGCTTGCGAAGGAATGGTCCAAAATCCCTGTAAACACTCCCCTAAACACACACCCAGAAGATTTGAAAGTGCCAAATCTATTAAGAGTGGATTAAGAACAAGATGTCAGTTCAAATTCATATGTGTGTGAATGGAGATATTATTATTTTCAGCAACATGGTATTTCTTTGATAAAAGAGTGTAAAGATTATGCTGTGCAGGCTAAACAAATAACTCAGAACTATTGAAAGCCATCTTCTTAACGTCTAAACCACCCGTTTGCATTGCTTGAGTTTATTTAGTAAATTATTCACAGAGAATCACACATTTGTTTAAGATATGTATAATGAATGTGGAGTAGCTGAGGTCAGTGGCTTTTGATGACCACATCTCACATAAGATAAAAAAAAAGAACTATATTGAAAAAAAAATACTGAGGTCCAGGTCTTAAAATGACAGCATGTGCCCAGAAAGATTGTCAAAAGCATTTAAAAAAATAATTTATGAAAGGTATTGTCTAATAGTGTTATCTCAATTTGACTAAGGTTTTTATACACCAGCTATTGTGTGCCCTTTCCACATTTGCTATCAAATCTTCCCTGATTAGATTTTTCCAAATACTAAAACATAAAACTTCTTTTCAGTCAGTGTTAAAGGATATTTGAGAAATCCTCCAACCAAAGTTTCACATATGCTGCTACTATAAATGTCTGTGGAGACTGTGATTCATACTACAAATCCATTGTTCGCTACTGTTCAGAATGAAGCAATCGAACTGGAATACTCTGATTAATATACTCTGAAGCTATTATTTATAATGTAACCTTGGTTGGCAGTGACAGAGGTCAAACATTTCCTGTAGGTCTTGACCAGGTTTGCACTCACTGTGGCTGTCATTTTAGTCCATTCTTCCATGCACATCTTCTCTTCTTCCAGCTGTATTGTTTTGAGGCTGTCGCTGGGCAACATGGACTTTCAACTCCGTCCTAAGATTTTATAATGGATTGATTAAATTAATGAAATAAAGTTATGTTTTACATTGAATACCAAATTTGCATTTTTTTTATTTATTATTCTTCATTTAAATTAACAGCATTATTCTAAATATTTGTAGAAAAGGATATCCTTATGTTAAAGAAAATGTTGGGGTTTTGTTCTTAAAAAGTTTAATATTTAACAATTTCATAAAAAGCTATATTAAAAAAAACTTGTTTAGAGAAGTGGAAAATGAAAGTAAAATATTTCCTTAAAAATATATTTGAACTAAAATATAATAAAATATACATTTCAACAGGCACAACAATGCCATTATGTGTACATTTACCAGCCAATAGTGGCTACCATGGCTGGTTGACAGACGGGGTCTCGGTAACACTTTACAATAAGGTACACAAAATTGCGCTTGGTTACTAGGTAACAACTTAGAAGGTAATGAGTAATGAACCAGGGACTAATGGGTAGTTAATCATCACTTACTGGTGAAACCACCCATCAATCTTATTCAGGGACTATGGGTTAGTTATCTAAGGAACAAAAGCGGAAGGAATCAGGGACTAATGGGTAGTTAGCCAGTACTTACTGATGTAAACACCCATCAGTCTTATTCAGGGACTAATGGATAGTTATCGAAGGAAAAAAGGAGGAATGCATCAGGGACTAATGGATAGTTCAAAAACCCCACCAGTCTTATCGGGATTAATGGTTAGGTGTCTAAGAAAAAGACGAAGAATAAATTGGAGATTAATGTAATGCCTTTTAAGGATGCAAAACATGTGCAATGTCACAGTGATGTGATGATAATACGATGCACGCATGTGTTGTTATCATACTGGCATTTCTCTTCACCTGGCTGTATGCTGTGGAACTCAATGGAGTTGTTACAATGCTTCAGGGAATGTTGCTACAGCTAAAGCCGGCCATCTGGAAAACAGTAGCAAATTTAGTGACATACTAGATTTTTTTAAAGGATGGGAAGCCTGTGAATATTCTCATTCATCCAGGTCATGGTTATCTCAAGGAAATTTCAATCGAACGCAACTGGACGTGGTAATTTGTCTTTAAAGACGTTTCACCTCTTATCCAAGAGGCTTCATCAGTTCATGCTCGCCACTGACCCGGATGGGACTGGTCCAACTAACTGGTGTGGAGACTCAGCTAGAGACAAATTACCAAGTTCAGTTGCGTTCAAATGAAATTTCCTTGAGATAAAGGATGGGAAGAAGATGAAACATGGATACAGTGGGAGGAGCACAAGTGCGCATGAATAACTCAGTTAAGTCGGAATGTCCAGTTGCTAAGGAATAAAATATGTGTTCACATGGAACGAAATAAGTGGATTTTGACCAAATACGGTATCCGAGTACGGACTCCATTACCATGTGAAAACGCCCTGAGAGCTGTGAGACTAGCTGAGAAGCTGAGACGAGAAGGAGAGCAGAGCGACACGGTCGGCTCTTTCCTTACAGTTTTTATCCTGGTCTCCCTCTGCAAAAAACTTAATTTTATCTCCCTCTACAGAGCTCAATTGATTGCATTTTCTCTCCGACCCCTGTGTGTGATTCTTTCTAGGGTAAACCACTATTTTTTACCCTAACAGCTATGAAGCTTTTTCGCTGTAACAAGTAGTTTTTTATTGGAATTTTTTTACTACCCTTGTGATTTTCGGAACAAGGTAAGAGTACATTTAAATTAAACTTAACATGCTAAGTTAATACATGATCTAGTACACGCACAAACGATGATTTTACCAGCACAAACCAGCACAAATGGAGCACTAAAAAAGTAGACCACTCTGGTCCGTTTTTGTGATGTCTGGGGGGACGGTGACCTTTGAATGACCTATAAAATAAAGTTGAATATCTCAAAAACCAAAACAGCACAAACCAGCACAAACGGAGCACTAACCGCTCCGCCTATTTGCCTTAACTTTTAAAATTGGTGGGGGGACATCTTCACTGAGGTCTTATAAGTCTATGTTAAAAAGAGTGAAAGTGGAGAGATGTTAAAGCTGGTCCGACAAGTCGGTGCTCTTCCCTTTGGTAATCTTTTAAATGCACAGATTGGGATGTTTTTATTCAGTCATGTGAGGATGACTCTGACATGTTGGTGGATGTAATCTCCTCATACACGGCTTTCTGTTGGGATATGATCATACCCTGCACGTGAGTAAGGATTTATAACCAAACAATAAACCTTGGGTAACAAAATCAGTTAGGTCATGTATAAAAGGCAAAAATGAGGCTTTCAAACAGGGGTCGGTAGCTCGTTTTCAGGGAGCTACCAAATAATTGAAAAGGGAAATAATAAAGGGTAAGCAGGATTACAGAAGAAAGTTACAAAGTAAGATGGCAGCAAATAAACTTAGGTCAGCATGGATAATTATTGCGGGGCATGGAAAGGATGTACACAACAATAATATATCTCTGGATTATTTTAATTCTGACAAGGAACTGGCTAATGCTTTGAATAGTTTTTATTAAGACGTTTGTGGCTCAGTGGTAGAGTTGTCGGCCTGCAACCCAGAAATTGTGGGTTCGATTTCTGCTTGCGCTCTGCTACATTCCGTTGTGTCCTTGGGCAAGACACTTCACCTACCTTGCCTACTGATATTGGCCAGAGGAGCCGAAGGCACGATATGGCATCCTCGTTGCGAATGTGAATGTGTGAGTGAATGAATAATGGTATTATAAAGCACCTTTGAGGGTCTCAAAAAGCACTATATGAATGCATTTCATTATTATTGTAAGTTTGTTTCTATGGACTTGAGCAGAGAAAAGGAAATGCGGAGGTAAAACTTTGCATAAATTGAGCACTTTAAACCTGAGCTGCATGACGTAAGGAAGGCTCTGAGGATGATCAAAATAAAATAAATAAAAGACAAGGGCCAGATAATATATGTGGCCATCCACTTAGGTCCTGTACATATAAATTGAGTCCTACACTGCATCATATTTTCAACAAATCCCAATGCCTACCAAAGGTTTCCAAAAAGTCCCCATTCCCAAACTGTATGGTCCTTAAACTTTGAATGATTTCTGCCTGGTTGCTCTAACTTCAGTGATAATTAAACCATTTGAAAGGATGATTAGAAGTGAGCTTTTAAAGGAAACAGTCTTTGTTGCATTCTATTCAGTTCGCTTATTGGCCCCAAAGGGGAGTAGAGGATGCAACGATCACTTTGCTTGATATGCTTTTGTAAACACGTGCACCAGAATGGGACACATGCTTGACTTATTTTTGCTGACTTTTTGTCTGCTTTTAATACAATCCAACCCCATATTCTAATGGGAAGGCTAGTGGAACAGTTTTAACTGAGCAAAAATTTACTTCGGTGGTTACTAGACTTTTTCAGTAATAGGGCACAAAGAGTTTGAGTAAATGGCAAGCTATCTGACTGGGTCACCCCAGGGATGTGTTGTGTCCCATTGGGTTGTATATTTAACAAAAATAATCACTCAATCATATTGTAAAGTGGTCTGACCGTCTGCTTGGTAAACCACAGAACAATATAGTATCTGTGTACAGCAGTCAGGTGATGAGGATTGCTTGCTCCATTATGGAGGATTTTTTGCTCCCCCTACACTCCCGTTTTGTAGCTTTGCCCTCTGGTCGGAGATTTTTGGTGCTGAGATGCTGGACTAAAAGGTACAAATGTAGTTTCATTCCCTTTGCTGTAATCCTGCTTAATAAACAATAATTTGCCTCCAAAATTTGTTGGACTCAGAAGTTTTTTATTTGTATTACCGTTTAATGTATTGCGTTTTAGAGATAGCGTTCTCATCTTTGTTGTAATTTTATTATGGAGCATGGAGAAGCACTCTTTTTTTTTATTGCTGTACCGCTGATTTTGCTGATGCTGTATTGATCTTTCTGTGTTGTTGGGTATGAAAGAGGGACTCCGTATCAGATCACATGGCAAACCAAATCTACCTACCGGCACAAATAAAATAACCAACCTACCTACCTACCTACAGTACACATCTTCTCATTCAATTCGTTTCTTTTCATGACTATTTACATTTAGATTCGCGCTTAAGGCATCTAAACTACAAATTAACACAAATGGAATTATGTAGTACTTTTACAAAAAAGTGTGAAATAACCTGGCCTCCAAAGTCACTGGACCTGAACCCGATCGAGATGATTTGGGGTGAGCTGAACCGCAGAGTGAAGGCAAAAGGAACAACAAGTACTAAGCATCTCTGGGAACTCCTTCAAGACTGTTGAAAAACCATTTCTGGTGACTACCTCTGGAAGCTCAAGAGAATGCAAAGCAGTATTCAGAGCAAAGGGTGGCTACTTTGAGGAATCTAAAATATAACACATGTATTCAGTTATTTCACCCTTTTTGTTTAAGTACAAAGTGAAAAGTCAAATCTTAAAAACACACACACAATATGCACTTCTGTGACCCCTTCAACCCCAGGTGACACAACATGAGAGCAAGAGCATTTCTCCCCCTCCTTCCCTGTTACCTATTTTGTTTGAAGTCTACACGTACTTTCCGTACAGTAAGGAATCATTTGCAGGTGGTATTAAACCTGTCAGCTCATTTCTTTACACAATACAGCTGGCCCAAGGCCAAACATGTGTTGGTCTCTCTATGTGTATATGATTGGAGCTCATATGTAAGGCAGCAGCGAGGATATGAGTTAGATACAATTCAGCACAATAGCGCTTTGTGAGCGTGTCAGACAGGAATGTGTATGATGAGACGGATAAACCATGCCTGAAGCTGCTCTGAGTCAGAGATGAAGTTTGCTTTCATAGTTCTCTTTGTCTCTTTTCCCCCCCTGGATTTTCACTACTTTTCGCCCTCCACGTCTTTATTTTTAAGTTACATTTTCCCATTCACGGTCTCTCCTTTTTATCCCTTTATTTGCCCTCCACCATCAAGAAAGAATGTGACCTATGGAGAATTGTAGAGCAACATTGGAGTATGGTGTTACAGTTTTGACAGGTATCCCGACAAGGGCACATGAAGGTGGAGGGAGCTATTATGTTTCTGTTCTGTTGTTCTGTTGAAGCTATTTTCAAATTAAAGCTTATTATTAGAGTTGTTTATGGCTAAAACATCTGAATATATAAAAAAAGAAACAATTATTATTATGGACATTAAGATATATAATAATTTATTTATGCAAAAGGTAAGAAAACAATGTCTGTGCAAGTCTCCTTTGATGATTTTTCTTTCAAAGATTTGTTCCCTGTACCCAAACATACAGTATTTTTGAAAGTTCAGGGGCCTTTATTGTATAATATGATCTTATTGACAAGTAGGTTTAAACATGCAAGGGAGTAAAGTTAATGAAAACTTTTTATATCAACATTAAACTGTAGCTTTCTTAAAAGTCTAATTCACTGCCTTTTTCATACATTTTTCAGTGTTCTCTGTCATGAAAGAATCCTGTCTGAGTCGGTTTGTGTAACTAAAAATCCTTTCACTCCATTTTCTTAGTGTATTCCAGTTTAGCGTGGCAGTGGGCAGAGAGAAATATGGTTTGGGGAGTTGCTCATTAAGATTAATTATTTGCAATTTTCTGTCCTCTGATTGGCCAACTGCAACACAACTCTTACACAATTGAAAATAAAAATGTATCTATTTAGACTAGCTTATGAGTAAATCATATGATTTTTGACTGCTTTTGTCAATCGCTAAATGCTGCCTTTTAATTATACTCTGACTGTTGAATGTTTTATTGATTACTTTTGTGTTTATTATTTTTAATTACTGTTATTGCCTTTATCTGTTTTTACCTTTATTGTTGTTGCTAAATGTCTTGATTGATTACTATGTTCAATATTCACATTTCTGTAATCATGTGAAGCACCTTGAAATGCCTCGTGTTGAAAGAGTGCTATATAAATAAAGTTGCCTTGCCTTTCCTTGCCTATCTCTGTATACTAAATAAGTGTAATGTGAAATAAAAATCATCCAGGTATTTTGCTTTAGATGGAGTTAACTATGGAGGAGCAAAACTGACATAATTAAAAATAAAAGCAGAAATATATGTACTGTATTTTTTTCCCTTTTTCTTATTTGGGCATTTTTGGGAAGAAATGTGTAAATTTGGTTTTTCCTTTTTTCTGATGTGCATTTTGATGAAGAAAAAAATGTTTTTCCTTTTCCTTATGTGTGCATTCCTAATTTTTACATCCCCTCATCTCCTCTTTTTACTTTACCTTGTGCATTTCTGCCTCTTTATGTAAATGAGGAGAGCTGTCCTTCTTGGTCCAACTCCTCTGTTGGTCAATAAAAAGGAAGGAGCAGGATCCATGTGCAGATCGATTGTGCGTACTAGCGCTTTTGTACGTTTCAGGAGAACGCCTTCTTTGATAGAAAATGAAGTCCAACCAGAGATGTTTCAGAAGATTGCAGAAGAATTAGGGCACGTTGCTATTTTAGCTGAAAGTAATACAGTCAGTGATGACTATTTATTGTTTCACATAGACATTCTGAGAGAGAGGCTACTGTAGTTAGCTGCAGACCCAGATAATGAAGCCGACTCGTTAGGTTTCCAGATTTTGGGAGAAGTGGCTTGTCGCTGGCATGCACAATCAATCAGGATTTTGTATGATTAGAGTCAGGTATATGATCAACCAAATATACCAAACAGGTGCAGATCATCAATGTCACATGTATGTTGAAACACAGTCATTAACTGAAAAGGAACAGCTGTGTAGGAGGTTTAAAACTGGGTGAGGAACAGTCAAACTCTGCTACCAAGGTGAGGTTATGGAAGATAGTTTCATGTCATGGTAAGTTGGGATGGGCACCAATATCCGGTTCCGTTATGGCACCGGTTCTGACATAAACGGTAGTAACCAGATCGAAAAGCAGCGCATATTCCGGTGCCTTATTTCAGTTCTTCTTTTTCCCTGGGGATGTCAAGCACTGGATTTCTGGTCATGCCATCAGCCATGAACGATGCCTATATCACTAGAAAAGGTAAACATGGCTATCTTTTTGCAAAAAAAAAAAACTGCTAAAAGTTAGGGCTGTCAAAATTAACGCATTAAAGTGCGTTGATTAATTCCTAGAATTAACTATTTTGTTTTACACAATTAACACATGCACAGAACATTGCCAGTTTATAATTCAGCACGCAACACATCAGCTCTCCTTCCTTACCTGTCAAACTGCAGATTGTTGTGCCGCAGCATGTTTGTGATCCTAAATGACATGTGAGTTTATTATGATTAGTGTATTGGCTTTGTGTTGATATGATAATAAGCAGTGTGCGATTTGTGAAAAAAGCAGAGGGGGGGATTTATTAATTTATTTTTTTACTTTTTAGTCATGAAAACAGCAACAGGTTTTTTTATGATGGCTGCAGGGCATCTTGCACATACGTTAACCTTTGCAAAACTTACAGAAAAATTTGAAAAACAATTGTATTGCTGACATAAAAAATAAGACAAGATAAAATATATTAGGATGATTAAAATTAAAGATAAGAATTCACTTGACTTATCCACTCAGACCAATTGAAATTATTTTTCCCCCATGGCAGCATCAGCAGCACCTTGCCTGCCCGCTCAGACCCTCTCAGACCCTCTCAGACCCTCTCAGACCCAAAACTCGGAATATTTTTCTGTGAAGAAAAAAAGTTCACTTCTGGACCAGAGGAATCCAGCCAGGATCATGTGCAGAAATACTTTTCAGGTGTAAAAATCCATGCCCTCGGTTTATTAAACCGTGCACACGGATTCAGAGTCCTGCAGGAAAGTATAGACATATGAGTCATTTTACCCGGGGAGTCCCCCCCATTCTCCCAAACAAATCGCACCCTGATAATAGTTCATAAGTTGTATGTGGGACTTTTCTTTGGATGCCAGCTCGCTGGGTTTACATGCTCTGTATTCATGTTGATTTATGCATGCCTCTGCGTTAAAAATATGAAATTATTCAATAAAAGTGACGTTTTCTGACCTAAATTAGCGCTATTAGCGGAAGTAGCTGTGTATATCTTCACAATAAGAGCGTTCATTTCCTGTTGTGATGAACCGGGATTTTATCTTCTGAGTGATTACTCATGGGAAAATGGGAAATTGTGACATTTGATGACTAAGTCTATATTACATTTGATTTATGTGATGTTTAACAGACTGCTGATATCCAAATGTTGTTTCTTCATATATTTTGGTTAGTTCTACCTTTATTTGTTACTATTTTTCATATGAGATCACACATACATTGTGAATGTGATTGTGGAGTTCAACACAATAATTAAATTGATTTCTCCTATATTTGATTTAAAAAAGAGCAACTGCATCTAGAGTTGTCCTGTATTTACATTGAAATTTGTAGTTTTTTTGGTCATATTTAGGAATGGTGATTAAGTCACAGTTAGCCTGTAATTAATTAGATCAAAACTTTTAATACTTTAACAGCCCTACTAAAAATTAAAAATAAGAGGGTTTTTGTATGTTTTCCATTCTTTAAGCACTGTTTCGAGCACCTTTTAAGCACCGGCACGATTTCAAAAGTAGTAGTTTGGCACCTGTATTGGATAAAACCTAAACAATACCCATCCCTAACGGTAAGATTGAGGACAGCTAAAGTTAAACTTTATCAGCAACGTCTCTAACGTCTCGTAACATAGACAAAGCTTTCAAAGCAGACTGGGGTTTCATGAGGTCCTGGTCAAGCTCCTTTGAAGAAGCATATAGAAACAGGCAACATTTATGATTGTAGTTGCAGTGGTTGGCCAAGGAAACTTAAAGCAGCAGATGGAAGATACGTCAAGCTTATACCCTTCGAAAGATGTCCAGCAGCAACATAAGCTCTGAAATGGCAGAAAACAGTGCGATCCAGGTA
Source organism: Apricaphanius iberus (assembly GCA_028564705.1). Classification (NCBI taxonomy): domain Eukaryota; kingdom Metazoa; phylum Chordata; class Actinopteri; order Cyprinodontiformes; family Aphaniidae; genus Apricaphanius; species Apricaphanius iberus. The sequence continues at coordinate 66,492 of JAPXFQ010002308.1, forward strand.
CACCCATCTACTGTCCGAAGAAGTCTGACCAGAAGCTGTCAACTTGGAAGAGTTACAGCCAAATAGCTCCAATGTGGAAACAAGGCCAAGGGACTCAAATATACCAAAAAGATGGGGAGCCTAAGTCACGCCCTTCTCCTTCCGGTCTACTAAATGAGAGTTAATGGAACGGAAAAGTAATTTTCTGATCCCGTTTGATATGCGCCGTGGATCGTACATTTGATGTCCGTGAATTTTAAAGAGAGAAATTTTTGATGCAGAGAAAATGCTGATTTTTGACTGGCGGACTACAACTGCAGAGGAAGAAGGAGAGCAAGGGTTGTAGCCTCCAGGACTAAGAAAGGAGCATTAAACACAGAGAAAACCTCTATAAAACTGACCATGTGGAAAGTAGCAGCTACTGTATGTCGGGGGTAAAGCAGTCGGTGGAGTGAGAGCCAGCATGGAGGAGAAGCTCTACAAGGTCTTAGTGAGTGTTTTACGCGCTACAGCTAGTGCTAGCTAGCTGCGTGATGTCATAGATGGGACTTCTGATTTGTAGGCTTTTTAATTGCGAAATTTTGCAAACAAATACATTCTAAACCACTTGAAAAACAGTGAAAATGTACATCATTAGTTATCATTTAAACTGAGGTAAAACATATGTATGATTCAGGATTTAAGACAAAGTGGACCAGAAAATAACCTTTATCCCTCCATTGACTTCCATTCATTATTTTTTCGGCCAGGAGACAGAGAATCCGGAAGAGGAGAAGACTTAGGCTCCCAATAGGAACTGGGGTGCAGAAAAATGTCATTAGGTTCACTGGACTGATGAGTCGGAATTTAAATATTGGCTGTTGTTTGTGAAAGGGCTAGAGAGCGGTACAATAATGAGTGCAGGCAACAGTGAAGCATGGTGGAGGTTCCATGAACATTTGGGGCAGAATTTCTGCAATTGGAGTTGAAGATTTGGTCAAGATTAATGATGTTCTCAATGTTGAGAAATACACGCAGATACTTGTCCATCATACAATATTATAACCAATATATGTTATATTATAACCAATATAATCAGTGAGGCGATTAGCCCCAAATTTGTTCTGCAGCAGACAATGTCCCCAAACATACAACCAAAGTCATTGAAAACTATCTTCAGAAGAACACAACGTCCTGGAAGTGATGGTTAGGCCTCCACAGAGCCCTGATCTCAACATCGAGTGTTTATTGGATTACATGAAGAGACGGAAGATCTTTGGTTAGTTCTCCAAGAAGTTTGGAACAACCTGCTAGCTGAGTTCCTTCAAAAACTGTGCAAGTATACCTAGAAGAATTAATGGTGTTTCGAAAGCAAACAGTAATCACACCAAATAATAATTTCAATTATCTTTTGTTAATTTACTGCATTTTGTTTATTGTTGAAAATGAATGATTAACACCTCCAATTTGTAGAGCATTCATTGTTTACAGCATTTTTTCACACCTGACTAAAATGTTTTCACATTACTGTATATGTTATGTATGTGTCATCTTGGACATGTATTGGTCCAATTTGTACTTTCTGAAAGTATTTTGATAAGAAAAAAAGATTTAAAAAATATATATAACCTTACTGTATTATAGCAGCATCTGAAATGAGCAAAGGCACTTAGGCGTGACAGATCAAAACAGAAATCCGTCTGCCAAACCATGAGGGACATTTGCAGCTGTAAATACACTTCTGAATTTATGGTCACCATTGTGTGTTTATGTGGCTACTAGTGACTATATCATTCCATTAAATCTCTGTATTTTTACAGCAGGGTTTCACCATATGTCACTTCTTGTAAAACTCCAAATGATGTCAGCATATCCTAACCTGGAAGTGTTGGGGGAAAAAAATGTTAACAGAGATTAACAGCCATTTTCACTACAGCAGCAATAATTACTTATTTGATTGCTTTGATATTTAAAGAATGGGTTTGTGGAATTGTTACATCAGTGTTTTAATAATGTAAAAAAACATCTGAAAAGAAAAAAAAATCACTACAAATGGTATATATCTTCTAATAATACGATTTGATAGTCCATGTAACAAAATACTAAGGTGCTGATTTATAAAGATGACTGATAATGACCGCAAAATTGCGTGCAGCGCTAAAAATTTGCGTGCGTGGGTTGTCCTTAATTTGCTGGTGATTTACTAAGATTGTGTGAGCAATTCTCAACAGGCGCAAGCAGCAGGATTCAAATGAGGAGTTTGTGGCCGCTAATGCGAGCTGCAGAATGGCTAGAGAGAAGAGGAATAATGCGCATGGATCAATGATGCGTCTTTTGCACAAAAATTTGGCTAAATGCTGTGAATTCTGTTTTTTGTTTGTCAGTAATAAATGTAATTCATGCAGTGTACATGTGCTGCTCTCTGCTGCATGCACACATGGTATTGCAGGGTTAGACTGATTTTTTTTTTCCCATTTGGAAGATTCATGTGTGTCTAAGCTTACAAATCAAGGCTATTCACTTTAGATGCTGCTTTAATATTTTCACATAGTTTCCTTCATAATGTTCCATACAATTTGCTAAGTGCACCAGTTCCTCCTGTGGAAAACGACTAACATGATCCTGCCACCCCTGTACTCAGGTTTAAAATCTCTTACACTTTTCCTTTAAATGTAACTATGGTCATTATGATGCAAAGTTTTAATTTCATCTTTTTCAGACCATGGCATATCTTTCCAAAATCGCAGGAATTTGTTCATCTATAAACTATAATCTGGCTTTTATGATCCTGTTGGACTAATATCTTATTTTTCTCTAAAGGGCCTTTCAGCCCATATCAGAACATCACTCTTAATAGTACATAACAGTTTTTTACTATTTTAAGCTAGCATATTTACATGCCTTTTCGCCTTTGTTATATGGTTGCTATGTACAGTTCACACCAAAGCACAGTTATGGCTAGCATACAGAACACATCTCCTTCTTGAATGTTGTCTTGCCGGACATACCCATGGCATTTAGGCTTTTATATTATTGTTTGAACTGATTAACATGAGATCTGGAAATTGTACCCAAAATTGTACCAAACTTGCAGACCTACTCAGGCTTTTGATGATGTTTTATAAAAGGAATTATCTTTTTTTATTATGTCAAATGAAGAAGCATTGAGGTGTTGCCTTAAAATACATCCATGTGTTTGCCTCCAGTTAATTAAAACATTGTGGATTAACCTATTAAAAGCTGACAAAATCTAGTATATTGTCATGTGATATTTAACTCATTGTACAGATTTAAAGTAATATTAACGCATGCAAACTTCTGAAGTGACAAAAAATAATTTTCAAAAAAATGTTCTCATTATGACACATAGAAGGTAAGAAGAAGGTAAGGTAGAATTTTGGTAAATTACCAAAACAGGAACATTTTAGTCAAATGTAACTTCACGGAGTGTGGTTATGTGTCTTTTAATACAGTCTATATATTACATTTGTGATTATACTTTAACATGTATACCAAGTTATGACTGTAAAGACAGATGTGTTTAGTCTGCAGCTCTACACTCATTAAGTAATAGAAATATATATTTTATAACAATGATGTGAAGTACAATTCTCAGTACTTTCTGCCTTCAGATATTGCCAAATGTATGATGTGTTTTTTGGAAAATGATGTCACTATATTATGGATAGAATAGAATAGAATATATTCCCACAATGGGAAAATTCACGTTAAGGCAGCAGACACACACACACACACACCAACGCAAAATAAAATAAAGTACAAGTAAAAGCTACAAAGACAGTAAGCTATACAGTAATGTGTAATAAAACTGAATAAATAAAATAAAAACACGACAGTTAATTTACAAAAAAAAAAACTGAAAAAAAAACAACACTTGAAAAACACTACTAAAAAAACATGCTTATGTTAAGATAATATATATTAATAATATTATTCATAATATTTCTGGGATGAGTGATAAATACTTCTTTGAATCTTGTCTTATTTGGTACATGTGTAACTTGTTGTGAATTTAGGTTTTGCTGTAAATACTCTACCGCCATCATGTGGTAAATGATGAAAGAAGCACACTTAGATGGTGGAATGGGTTAGGTGTCAGGGTTACTTCAGCCTTTGAACCCTGATTCTCACTGGAGGAAAGTTTGCATCATTATGGAGTACCTTCAGTCCATCAGCAGGGTGTGTGAGAGGTGTGTGAAGGCAACCGAACCAATCAAATCTCAATCAAAGTCAAGACAATTTTGAGACGGATCTGCCATAATAGTGAGAACTGATCACCAATTTAAACTACAGATGCTTGATGTTGTCAGCCATTGAAGAATAGAGGCTAAGACATTATATAATTTGCTAATACATTTTTTCTCTGAACGTCATTTGTAAATATAAAGATTCATGAACATAACTATACAAAAGCTATGGGTAGAATATAAACTATCACCTAACTACAATCACAATGTGAAAGAAACACATACACAAAAACAGAGAGAGCATATACTTAGATATTAGTAATATAAACCTAACAATTCAGATATTCAATGTAAAGGAAATAGGAGCTATTTTAATTAATTAACATTTCTAAATAAAATATTCTACACTTCAAAATTATGAGTATAGCAAACAATATCCAATTTCTGTTGTACGTTAAGACTAAATATTTTAATTTTCATCTCTTTGATTTTATGGGGGGTTGTGGTCAACCTTATTTATAGACCACTTAAAAAAACAAAGCCGCTGGGATTCTTTACATAGAAAACTTGTAACTGATTGGAATGTTTGTATAATTGTATTGAAATTACTTTTGTTGTAAAGTGCCTTGACATGAGATTTTGCTGTGGACTGGCGGTATATAAATAAAAGTGAATTTAATTAAATTGAAGGTACTAAACAAAATAACAGTGGTTTATTATTAACATTGCAAACTGAGAAACGCTAACGGAGAAATAAATAAGTAACAGTCATCTATTTTTATAGTTGTTCAAGTGTAAGGTAAATATCTCCATACAAATACAAATTAAATAAACAAACAAATGCATTGTGAGATTTGTTCAGCCTAAAAGCCAAGCAGAATAAATCTTTCAAAAAGGTAAAACTCAATGGTCGAGGTTAATCTGATGCCACCAAGGAATTTTTTTTAAATAAAACAAGAATGTATTTATTCATTTAAGCCCCAAATCAACACAGAAACAGTATTTTAGGGGTGGATGAATGAATGTAAGTTTTTATGCTTAACAGTTGAATATGGAACACTTTTTCTTAATTGCTATCTATTTTAAAAAGTAATATGTCCACAGGGAGTTTAGAGGTGTGCAGAATGAAAGTGCACCATTTCCTTTAATAGTTGTATTTTAACTAAATAAGTAATAAAAGATAACTTTTGACATCCACTACATTTTGTATATATTTACATATTCCAGGCAACAGCGGCACACCATTGTCGGTTGCCAAATACATTTGTAAACAAACGCCCGATGGAACGAGGCATGTACTGTGTCTGAGCCCCGTAAATTTCATAATCCTTCTCAGAAGAGCAGCGACCTTACAAAATCTAAAACCAGAGTTAGTTTAGGTGAAGCCTACAACAGATGGACAGAAATGAAAAACGTTCACGACATCAAAACATACACGGAAATGGCGAAGTTTCTCATGGATAGGTAAGATAGCTTGCTAATGGCTAACATTAGCTGTCGGTTAAACAGCTTTGCAATACTTGTGTTCATTATATGACATTGATCCTAGATATGAGAGCACTGAACATGACCCATCAACCTCCATACTGAGTAAAATCCTCCTGCTCTGTCCAGTATAGTAGGCTCATTTTTACTATTATGGCTATTATAAAGACTGTTCTAGCTAGCTTTCTGTATTGACATTGGTCTCCGTCCGACCATACACCTTATAGCTGTGAAATCCTTCGGATGTTTATGTAAATTCTAAAGTATAAATGATGACTCTTTTATAGAGAACATCACCAAGGGGAGATTGGAGTATACACTCTCTCAGCCTCCGAAATAAGATGCCCAGAGGACAGGTACAAAAACTTATTGGATGCCTTTGACCTCTATTTTGTTATAATTATTTTTCGTTTAGTATTTTAAACATATTAGTACAAAATAGTCCTTAATCTGAAACATTTGTCGCTGGACATGATGCTGGCTGGTCATGACTACAAAACTGGCATCTGCATGGTTTAAAATTAAGTTTCGTTGTCGCATCTACAACCTCAACACACTAGATCTCGCTTTGGTGCCTTTGTTGCATATTCAACCTTTAATTATGTGACAGTAAAAATACCCTTTTTTGTTAATGCTGAATTAACTACAAAACTGCTATAAAACAAACACACAAATAAGCAAAACATGCTATAAATAATGACAGCAATGGTGGAGTACATGTAAATGTCTCACAGCTGCTGCTTTCAAATTTATGTCAAATGTCTTAGTTGGTCTGAAAAATCCTGTAGTGAGTGATCCAGCAGCAGGCCCAGTTCTAAGTGTATGTCTGTGCACTGCAAATCCTATTGTTGAGATTACTTATTTAAACTGAGTAGCTGAAACTCAATACTTTGAAAAAAAAAATTCTTATGACTCAAATGTGTTGAGTTTAGTGCGACATATTCTTGTTTTGACTATATGTAACTTAAAGTTTTTGAGTGACCTTTATTGTGATATTGGGAGTGATCTAAGTATTATTTTACCCAGGGTGCTTCAGGGCATGTTTTTGACACCACAGGTGTTTCTCAATGTCATGGCACCTCGCGGGTAGGCGAGGTGCCTTGCTTACGAGGACACTGTCCTTCCTTGGTAAAAAAAAACGGTTTGGAACAGTCTTGCCTTACGTGACCGCGGCTACCGGCTTACGTGCTCTGTTTACGTCCCACCCATCGTAGTAGCATTGTAGCGTAGTAATATTACTTCAACCATGGAACTGGAAATGTATAACAAGAGTTTTTTATATGTCAGTTAAATCAAATGTGCAAACGAGTTAGTACCTGGTTGCCACCGAAGCTGCAACTACTAAGCAACTAACGAACCATATATAACTTCTTTGGATCTAAAAAATAATAATAAAAAAATAAAACAAAATTTTTTTATATATATATATATATATATATATATATATATATAGTTAAAATTAGTTGACTTACAGAACTAGGTGCTGCCGGCTCCTACCGCGCTGTATTCTGGGAATTTTTTGGCAGAGAGAAGCCATCGTCTGCTGTATCCTTGGTTAGTTAGCTAAACGGCTAACAAACGGAGGACAGATTCCTCCGTAGCACATGTACATTGGAACACGCCTTGGCGGTCCCTGATGACGTATCTCCTAGGCAACCGGGACGGGACCAAGGCATCAAGGCGAGGTTCCTGGGCATTGAGAAACACCCCAGAGGTTTTATAAGGAACCCTTTGGCCTTGATCTTCCTCTTCCCCTGACAGCCATAGCCACGCTCTGATTGGAGAGACACTTTATTCGCTGGGGAAGGAAAAGCACATGATATTCTGGATTGCACTCACTCAAGCAAGACAAAGACTGCTGATATCAAGTAAATCGCAAGGACTGGTGATATCAGGTAAATCGCAAACCACTTACCAGCGTTACCAGCCACTGAATAACCATGGGTCTGCTAGGCCATGGTAGCCTATTGTTAGCCTGGTAACAATAGGCTAACGTGTTGAGCATCCCCCCCGAACCATGGAGAAACCTGGAAACCTTTAATCGGTCAATAACGTCTGCAAACGGCTAACAAACGGAGGACAGATTGCTCCGTAGCACATGAACATTGGAACACACCTTGGCAGTCCCTGATGACGTATCTCCTAGGCAACCGGGGCAGGACCAAGACATCAAGGCGAGGTTCCTGGGCATTGAGAAACACACCATGAGTGACTTGGAAGTCTGTAGTATTGAAATATCCAGTGTGTTAATTTAATACTCACAGTAATTACATGTCTGATCACACAGATAGACAGACCCCCTGCCCCACACACATATTCAATTGAATTACCTTTGAGTCTGTCACTTTTGGTGATGATTGCGCATGCGTCGGCGTCCTGATGCCTCCTGCTAACTCCGGCTCGTTAACACGGTTTTAACTAGTTTTTAATTATTTTTTAACTGTTTTTTGTTTTTTGAGCATTTCTTTTGACTAGTTTTAACCGTTTTTAACTTTTAGCGACATATCTTTTGTCGGACGCGTTTTTAATCAGAGCACGGACGGCTGTTACTTCCACCATGCCTAAACTCACCTGTAGCTCCGGGTGTGATGGTTGTGCCAGGCTAACAAAGAAAATACAGGACCTGGAGCACAAGATCTCCAATTTACACCTGATCCAGGACCACGAGCGCGACGTGGACATCATCTTTGGCCGAACTTTCGCTGCTGCCACCAGCGCCCAGCTGGCCGACACAATCCCCTGCCAGCCCGATGAAGCTGCAGAAGGGGAATCCATCGCTGGGTCTCCAGGCAGACTCGGGGAGACGAATGCCGGCGGAGGTACAACATCTACGACAGAGGAGGAGCGCTGATTCCAGCAGGGGGCTAAGCCAAAAGCCCCCCTCAGCTCCACTCCGGTGCCCCAGGTTGCGTGGTCGATGGTCGGGCCTCGTCGCGGTGGGGGCGCCTGGAGCGGCTTTCACCGTTCTCCTCCACCCGGCCTTCCGCTATGGAACCGCTTCGGTGCCCTGGGGGACGACTTCCCTCCTCTGACCGTCCCTCCGACCGCGCCGAAGACCAGCAGCTCCGCAGGACCGCCGCCCATCCCCTCCCAGCCGCCAGAGCAGCAGTCGGACTCCGGTAGCCATCCACGTCGCGCCAAACCCAGGACTACAACCGGGACCCACCGAGGAGTGCTTCACCACACCCCGAATCCACGGAACGAGCCCTCGGCGCCTTCTAAACACCGCTGCAGTCCTGTGGATGCCAAGCTGCCCAACATCCAGCAGGTCCTTACAAACGAGAGGTCTTCTGCCCAGCAGCCTGCACACCATCCACCCAGCACTGTCATCATTGGAGATTCTATTATCCGGCATGTTAGGATGAGAGGAGCTGTCACCCTTTGTTTTCCTGGTACTACAGTAAAGGATATATTTGAACAGATTCTGGACCCCCATCCAACGTCACTACTGTGAGTAAAGTTATAATTCATGCTGGAACCAATGACATCCGTAAACGGCAGTCTGAGCTCTTAAAGCAGGATTTTATTCATCTTTTTAATCTTTTAAAAGACAAGCCCCTATCTGTTTTTATTTCTGGCCCCACTCCAACCATCAGCAGAGGAATAAATCGCTTCAGCAGGTTACTCTCTCTCAACACTTGGCTTTCCTCTGTTACCGTGATGCACAACATTGTTTTTATAGACAATTTTAACATTTTATGGGGCAGGAGTCAATTATTTGGGGCAGATGGACTGCATCTTAACAGTCCCCTGCACCAGCTCCAGCTGCTCCTGTCCTCCCTGCCCCATCCACAACATCCTGATGTGCAGCTTGTCCCTGTTTCTATTAACTCAATCCTGATTTTAACAGTAACTCACATATCGGACTTGGACCTTATTCCACTTCATTCATACCTGTTATTGTCAGCAGAGAGTGAAGAAATAATCATAAACTAAGAAAATGCAACCCAAATAATCTTAAACAGTTACTAAAAATCCCACCTACAGTAAATCATACAGTCACTCCATCACCAACCACTATTAATATGGCTCTTTTAAATGTTCGCTCTCTGCGGAATAAAACTTTTATAATAAATGACTTGATTTTAGATAATAACCTTCAATGTTTATTTTCAACAGAGACATGGCTGAGTGCAGATGCCCCTGCTGCTCTTACAGAGGCCTCTCTACCTAATTTTAACTTTTCTTATTCTACGAGGAGTAGCCAGAGGGGAGGCGGAACTGCTTTTATTAGTTCATCAACTCTTTCCGCCAAACCTGTTTTATTTAATAATTTTACTACGTTTGAACACACTGCCTCTGTTTTTAGCACTCCTCAGATTTTATGTGTCACGGTTTATAGGCCTCCGAAAAGGAATGCACTTTTTATTCCAGAATTTTCAGAGTTTTTATCAATTTTACACAACTCTTATGAGAGGATAATTTTAGCTGGTGATTTTAATCTACATATAGATAACCTTTTAGATCCTTTATCAACAGATTTTTTAAATATTTTAAATTATATGGATTTTAGCCAACATGTCATGCAGCCGACTCACAACAGAGGACACACCCTGGACCTGGTCATCACGTATGGCCTGTCCACCAGTGTGTCCTCTGTTGTTGACTTGGCTGTCTCTGACCACTACTGTGTGTTTTTTAATATCACCAGTTTTATCCAATCAGAGACCTCTGTGAGAACTGTCAGGAAGCGTCATCTAACCCCTGAAGTGGCTGCAGGTTTTCTTGAAGTTTTTAAAAAGTTCCCTCCTGTACCTTTACCTGCCCCCTGTGATTTTATTGTTAATGATTTTAACAGTAGGCTTAAATCTGCTCTCGACCTGCTGGCTCCAATTAAAGTTGTAAACACTCATTCAAAACGTACAGTACCGTGGAGAAATGCAGCTATTAGAAAATTAAAGAGGAGCTGCAGGGTGGCAGAAAGGAAATGGAGGAAAAATAAAATCACAATAAATCATCAGATATACATAGAACATCTCAGATTATATAATAACGCTTTAAGAAATTCCAGAAATACATACTTTTCCAGAATCATCTCAGAACATAAAAATAATCCCAAAATTCTGTTTTCCACCATTGACAAAATTCTACATCATAATTCTAATACTTTTTAGAAAACCCCCTAAACACTCTCTGTGAGGAGTTTGCAGACCACTTCAGAGGGAAGGTAGACACCATCAGATGTAATATTTTATTCTCTCAAACTAACATGGTTTTAGACAAATCTGAGAGTCTGCCTTCACCAGAGGAAACACTGGACATTTTTGTCCTGGTAGATGCCGGGACCCTTGATAAAGTTTTCTCCTCAGTGAGGCCCACCACAAGCGCTTTGGACCCGATTCCCACCAGGGATTTTTAAGCAATTTTATGGTTCTTTTAAAGATGAGATTTTAAACTTTATGAATTGCTCCCTTCAGACGGGTTTTTTTTCCTGCTGCATTTAAAGTGGCGGTACTGAGGCCCCTGCTGAAGAAGAGCAATTTAGATTTTAATGATTTAACAATTACCGACCGGTATCTAACTTACCATTTTTAAGCAAAGTTTTAGAAAAACTTGTTTTTATTCAACTTAATGATTTTATTAACGCTCCTAATGTCCTGGAGAAATGTCAGTCTGGTTTTAGGATGAACCACAGCACAGAGACGGTGCTTTAAAAGATTTTAAATGATTTTAGAATAAGCTATGATGCTAAAAAGGTGACAGTGTTGGTTCTTCTGGATCTAAGCGCTGCCTTTGATACAGTAGACCACACTATTCTTTTAACTCGTTTAAAACAGATCGGCCTCTGGGGTGCTGTTCACAAATGGTTCACATCCTACCTCACAGACAGGACTTTTATGGTAAGTCTGGATACCTGTTCCTCTAAGGTCCATAAGATCACTTGTGGTGTGCCCCAGGGTTCAGTTTTAGGCCCAGTACTTTTTAACATGTATATGCTCTCTCTTTGGATTGTTATCTAGAGACATGGAGTTAGCTTTCACAGTTATGCTGATGATACACAGTTGTACATCTCCATGTCTCCCGATGACACACGGCCAATGGATGCACTTTTTAACTGCATTTTAGACATTAAATCCTGAACGGCAGAAAACTTTCTCCAGCTCAACCAGAACAAAACTGATGTTTTAGTTATCGGTCCTGAGGCTCAGAGAGAGAAACTTTTACCAAAACTACAATCATTGTCTTTTAATCCTTCTTTACAATTGAAGAACCTGGGTGTGATTTTTGACTCTGAGCTTACTTTTATCCCTCACATTAAAAACATCACCAAAATAGGTTTTTTATCACCTAAAGAACATTGCCAGAGTCCGCCCCATTCTCTGTCGGGCCAATACGGAGACGCTAATGCATGCTTTTATCACCAGTAGAATTGATTACTGGAATGCCCTGCTTTCTGGTCTTCCCAAAAAGACGACCTCAAGTTTACAGCTTTTACAGAATTCAGCAGCTCGTGTCCTGATGAAGACTAGGAGGCGGGAGCACATTACACCGGTCTTAGAATCACTGCATTTGCTCCCCGTATGTTTTAGGATCGATTTTAAGGTTCTTTTAATGGTTTTTAAGTGTCTTAATGGTCTTTGGCCTTCTTATCTGTCAGAAATGCTTTTACCGTATGAACCCTTGCGGTCTCTGCACTCCTCTGGCAGCCGTCTCCTTATCATCCCCAAAGTCAGGACACGGACTCATGGTGAGGCGTCTTTCCATTATTATGGCCCTCACCTCTGGAACAGGCTGCCAGAGGACCTCAGGGCCGCAGAGAACGTTCATGTTTTTAAGAGCAGGTTCAAGACTCACCTTTTCAGCTTAGCCTTTAACTAATTATTATTTATTAATATATTTTTAACCGCTCAGCATGTTTTACCTGATTTAAGTTTTAGTTTAGCTTTTAAATGTTAATTTATTAATCTACTTTGCATTTTTATTATTTGTTTTACACTTATTATTTTATACCTTATACACTTTATATTTTATAAACTTTATATTTTAACATATTTTAATCTTTCTTGCCAGTGTTTCCTCTCTGGGGGGCCCCCTGCATCGGGGGCGGTGGTCGGCTTTGGCTGCCTGGGTGCCCCCCAGGTAGCGCTTGGGTGGAGGTGGGGATACTAGCCCTCCCTCCTCTGGGCGCCCTGGGTCGGAGCCTTGGCTGCTGCTGTTGATCTGCTGATGATGATGCAGATGGCTCCCATGATGGCATTTCCTGGCTCATCTGTACTCAGCCCGCTTTTTGTAGCTTTTAAGTGTGTGTGTGTGAGTATGGCTGATGGGTTGGGTTGGGAGGGGGTTGTATTTGCGTTGATGATTTTATTTTTGAAGGGGGGGGGGGGGGGGGGGGGGTTGTGGGATTATTTTAAATCTGTAAAGCACTTTGAGTAACTTTGGCTCAGTGGTAGAGTAGTTGGCTTGCAATCGGAGGGTCGTAGGTTCGATTCCAGCTTCCTCCAGTCACATGTCGATGTGCCCCTGGCAAGGCACTTAACCCCCAAATTCTACATTGTCCTACCGAGCCATGTTTGGTGTCGGTGTATGAATGCGAGTGTGAATGGGTGAATGTGGCTTCAATGTAAAGCGCTTTGAGTGGTCAGTAAGACTAGAAAAGCGCTATATAAGTTCAGTCCATTTTACCATTTGAAGTGCAGGACAGTAACATAACTTAAGTGTAGTCTATACCAAATTTAAAGTAACATCTATTTATTCTCGCAGAATAAGTTCTTGTGACTTGAAATATTTCATTTGTAAAAACTTGATTTGAATTTACCTATACTGAGTAGTCTCAACTTCAATAAAAGTACAGCTAACTCGAATATAATGATTTCAAAATACTTTCCACAGTGAAGTTTGTTTACTTACTTTTTCCAAGGTAAGTAAAACAAGTCGTCTGTTTCTTAAATATTTTCAAGTAAACTTAACTTGTTAGAATTTACAGCGTGTATAAGATCATACCCTGCTTACAACACTTTACTGTCTATACAGCTAAAAACAAACAAAACGTTTTCTTTCAAAGTGTAATTGTGAAAAATGTAATTTTAGCACGAAATTCTCTCAGGTTCACAGTGATATGCTGCTGATCTTGTGTGTTTACTATTGACTATATATGTATACGTATACGTATATGTATATATGTATATATACTATATATGAAAAATACATTGTTCAGCTTGACATGTATCCTGACATATGAAGCCATATCACAAATGTTTGGTTTATGTTTGTAGGGGAGGTACCACAGATGTATTGTGAGTGTTGACCTGACATATTGAAACATTAAAAATGTTGTTTTCATCTTCAAAGAAACCAGGTTTAGAGAACTAAAGTAATGTTTGGCTGCTTGGAGAAGAGGCATGTATTTAAAACGGTAAACCTTTATCACTTACCCACACAAGCTGATGCAAAATGTATTACATGTTGAGAAAGAAAACATTTTTTTACAGCCTGAACCATATTTATTGGTAACCAAAAAGAAATTAACAAGCTCAGTAAAATGAACCCATTGTCGTTGCAACACATTCCCCACTCTTATCATTATGTAGCTCTACTGAAGACAAAGGTACATTTATGTGGCTCGGATCAAGCTTATGTGTAAAAGGTTACAGTGAAATGTGATAACTGATAATGTATATGTTACAGTGATATGTGTGAAAAAAGTCACAGAGATATGTCATCATATCAATAAATCAATCAATTTTATTTATAAAGCACCTTTCATACAGTGAAATACAGTTCAAAGTGCTATACAAAATTAAAAATGAACCCCACATATATATCAGTGATTTATGTGAAAAATGTCAAGGGGAGCCATCTGCACCGGCAGCAGAAGATCAACTTTAAAGTTCTAGCTGGTGTACAGGAAGTAAGTAGCTCCGACAGGGGGGTGGGGTGGGGGTGGGGGCTAAGCCATTTAAACATTTAAAAGCAAACATCAATTCATCGTTTGGCGGACCGACCACATTAACAAGCAACGAGACAAGCAGCTGCGTTCAGGACCACCTGGAGGCAACCCAACAGAGATGAGTTCAGTCCTGTGGAAAGGGAATTATAATAGTCCAATCTGCAGGTAACAAACAGGTGAATAACATGTTTGAAGGTGTTGGCAGGAAGGTATGGTTTTACCTTGGCCAAGACCCTCAGATGGTAAAATGCTGACTGGACAACAGCACTGATCTGCCGAGAAAATTTTATAGGGCTATCGATATATACCCCAAGACTTTCTACTATGTTCTTACTAAAAGCAGACAACGTACCTAGGGAGGTACTGGGGACAGTATTAACTGAAGAGTTACCAAAAAGAATAATCTGAGTTATGTCTTCATTGAGTTTTAGGAAATTGAGAGCCATCCAACGTTTGAGATCCTTGAGACAATTATAGAGGGACCTGACTGAGTCTGCTCCTGCCTTGGAGGGTAGGTAGATTTGAAGAAATGAAATTAAATTCCATATTTACGGAAAATAGACCCCAAGGGTAAAAGGTATAAAGCAAACAAAACTGGACCTAAGATAGAGCCCTGGGGCACGCCACATTTAAGTGGGGCGGTTTCTGAATTAAAAGGACCCAGAGCCACTGAAAATGACCTGTCGAGCAGATGTGAATGAAAGCATTTGAGGACTGTGCTACTCAGCCCGATTGTGTGCTATAATGTGTGCAAATGACTATGAATCCACGCTTATTTAAAACCAGCAGCAGTAAAACGGAGGGAATAAAACTGATGTAATAGGTTGGGAACGATCTACACCACATGTGTTTGTAATTTCTAAACAGACTTTAGAGCTTGCTATGATATTTGAGGGTTTGTCAAACACAGCTTTAACTGTCTATTTTGTCTAAATGTATCTAAGGTTCGGGGTGTCCTGAAACAAACCCATCAACAAATTTCCTGTCAAATGATTCTATCACATTTCAATTTTTCATGCATGCTACCGAGTTCGCAGCTTGTTATAATGTTTTGGGGCCCATATTAGGCGTTTGATGAGTATGTCCCTTTTATTAGGGATATTGTTGTCCCAGCAGTATTCAGGAGAGAGCAGCTTTGTGGGTTTATAGAGCCAAAAGTACTTGTTCAGATGACTTTCATCATGCCATAAGGCCTCCACATCATTTAGTTTGTCTTCCATAATGTTCACATAACAGTAATCTGCCAAGGCCTTTACCTTTTCACATGTCCCTCCAAAAATTGCAGCATGGTAGTAGTAATCTCCTTCAGTCATGCAAGCTTTGGATTTTGGATTTCTATCATATGTGAACCTGTGCTTTGGGAGTTTGTAATAGTAAGCGTGGAGTAGGGCCACTGACTCCCCAAGAGCCTCAGAACCAAATCTCCCTTTAAATACCTGATCCACATCAAAGCAGAAGACATAGGCGAAGTTGTTCAGGAGGACTGTGTCAATTGCTTCTGATATTGTCTTCATTCGCATCATAGAGATGTCTTGCCATCTGTTGTACTTCTCCACTTTGATAACTTTGATGTTCCGTTGGGGAGCTAAAGTACAATTTGGTACCTTCTCTGGTAAATCCGTGAACACGAAATATGTCACCGGTAATCCCAACATAAAATGTTTCTCTGCTGAGGTTAGGAAGTTGTTGAGATAGGCCTCCAGATACCTTTAGCAAAGACAAAGAAAAACATACTTTATCAGTACATTTGTCATAGAAATCAAAATAATTAGGCATGTTCCGATCCTAAGATTGGATCGTGCCGATATTTTTATATTTTTCAGGGGTCAGAGATCAGCTATATTAGCCAGTTGTGCCAATTTGTTATCTAAGATCTTTCTAGTTACCTTTGATGGTGATTGCGCAATAATTCAATTCTCCATAGTCGAGCAAATAAGGACTCTTAATTACCCCAAATCAGCATAGTGGATTAAACACAATTTCTATTTACAATTCTTCTTTACTATAAACTATATAATACAGGCATTGAAACTCACCTTCTGTCATTTACTTGCAACAATAAACAGAAATAAAGAGAGAAAAAGTCGTCTTAGCTCCCACAGTGAGGAGGAAGAAAAATGCCAGACAGTGAACAGCACCTGTGGTACATTAATATAGCATCGGAAATCTATACTTAGCTCAGAAGTATAGGATATTTCAGCCTATAATGAAAACAAAAATAATAATACTGCAAATTACAAACTAAGAACAATATGGGCTTTCTAACATGTATTTATTCAAAAATATAGAGTGAAAATATAGAGTGAATGTGATTCCATGTAAGTAGACGGCAGGATTATCCACACCAGCATAGCCTGCCAGAAATCCTTTTTTGTTTTAATTCTGTACCAAGTTTGTGTTTTGCTTTTTACTTTTGACTGAAATATTAAACTGAAGTTGACCTATAATTCTATGTAAAATTTTGATTTCATAGGATTTACAATAATGGTAATGCTTATTGATTAAATTAGTCTTATTAAAAAGTTAAGTAAAGTTAAATACTAAAAATATATTTCATATTTATAAATTTCAATACTAAAAGCAAATTGTCACCTCCAAACTCAAAATCGGGTCGGAATTGAGGTTAAAAGATTGGCTCGGGATCAGCAGCCTGAAATGCTGATCAGGACAGTCCTAAAAATAATGAATGAAAAAGATCTTTATTACAAGGTAAAAAAATTATAACAGGATAATTAGATTATATATCTGTCCTCTGTAATAATGAGACAAAGGAACGCATGGAGCTGATCAAAGATAAAGACTAATCTGCTTTTATTCTGTTGTATTTTTCGTCCTGTATATGCATGTATTAAGATACTGAACTTTTTATATCATTTTACAGTTTAACATCCATCAATCCATCCATCACTCCATCCATCCATCCATCCAACATAATTGTACTAATTCTGATTTTACTGTATTCATTTTATTTTTCAATTATGTATTGAAAAGCCATATAGGGACAAATGCTGCTAATTAGCAATGGCAACATGCATTATGATCCAAGCACTGGACGACTGTTTTACATTTTGTCTATGTTGTTTTATCTGTCCACATAAACTATATAAAGTCAAATTCAAGCAGGTGACAAAGTGTAGTGAAAAAGTTTAAAGCAGGTTCATTCTATTACCCAAGCTTTAAACATATGAGTTTAGCATGCTGAAAATTTACCAAGATGTGACTGACCACCTAAACTGTCAGGTCAGGAAAGAGAGCATTAATCTGAGAAGTTGTCAAGAAATTCAAAACAACTCTGGAGGGGCTGCACAACTCAGGTTGGAGCATCTGTTTAATGGATAACTTTTAATCATCTCCTCCAAAAATGGAGCCTTAATGGAAGAAAACTACTTACTTTCCACATAGTCAAAGCTGAAAAACACTGCTTCTAGTGGTAGGGAAGATGTAAATTAGCATTCAGAGAGAGAATCTATCTCAAAACATATTTGATGTTGAGGTTATTGCTTCTATACTTGATCCCGGTTCAATAAACTGCATTATCCATTATATATGCTGCTTATCCTAAAAATGTCACTGGGAGGCGGCACTGCTTCCTATCTTCAGCGGACATCAGACAAGAGGTGGAGTACACCTTGGATAGCTTGCCAATGTTGGATAACACACAGCCATTGGGTGGCGCTGATCTGCATTCTAGCTCCACAGGAGAAGAAGAAAACCCAGATCCAACACGGAAGGGAGGGGACCAGGGGTGTTTCTCAATGTCAAGGCGCCTTGCTTACGAGGACACTGTCCTTCCTTGGTAAAAAAAAACGATTTGGAACAGACTTGCCTTACGTGACCGCTGCTGCCGGCTTACATGCTCTGTTTACGTCCCGCCCATCGTAGTAGCACTGTAGCATAGTAATATTACTTCAACAATGGAACTGTACATGTATAACGAGAGTTTTACTTTTTTTTTTGTATATGTCAGTTAAATAAAATGTGCAAACGAATTAGTACCTGGTAGCCACCGAAGCTGCAACTACTAAGCAACTAACCAACCATTAATAACTGCTTTGGATCCAAAAAAAATAAAAAAACATTTTTTTAGATATAAGCCCGATGGTTAAAATTCGTTGACTTACATTTAAAATAGAAATTTACCCCCGAAGTAGCTGCTGTCGACTATTACCGCGCTGTATTCTGGGAAATTTTTGACCGAGAGAATGCATCAAGGCACGTCTGCTGTATCCTTGGTTAGTTAGCTAAACGGAGATTCCTCCGTAGCACATGAACATTGGAATACGCCTTGGCGGTCCCTGATGACGTATCTCCTAGACAACCGGGGTGGGACCAAGGCATCAAGGTGAGGTTCCTGGGCATTGAGAAACACCCCAGAGGTTTTATAAGGAACCCTTTGGCATTAATCTTCCTCTTCCCCTGACAGCCATAGCCACGCTCTGATTGGAGAGACACTTTGTTCGCTGGGGAAGTGTCATGAAATCAGTTCCTATGGCACCTCCAGTGGCCCGTGGTAAATATATCCAGCTCAAACGGACTGAGAATGAACCACAGAAGGATGTCGGAGTAAGGTGACGATACAGCTTTATTTACACCCCTCCTTTACCAGGTGGAACAAAAATTGCAATTTGGATCCAAGAAAAAAAAAAAAGAAAAATGAGGGAAAAATCCCCTTAACAATCCCCACTTTCTCCAGTTAATCAGACTTCGCTCCAAAGTCCACTTAACACATTTCACAAAGATTCGCTAAACAGAAAGGCCAGGAACAACTGCCTTCTGTGGTTCCAAACACCCACTGGCTCAGTCTGCAGCGGCGCAGCCTTAATACACAGGTAGCCCCGCCCCTTTAATCACTCAGAGTAAAAATAAATTACAGTATTTAAATATACTTAATTTTACGAAAACAGATATCCTTAACATCTTACATTCATTTTCAGTGTTATTAACATCACTTAAATAAATAATCCTCACTTCCACAATAATCCCATAAATACCTCCCTAGTCTGACGCTCTGTATCGAAACCCGGAAGTGCGCCGCGAGCCGACAGACACGCAGTCCTCCCGACACACAGACTGGTAAGATGTGACTTGATGTTTGTGTTATTTAAGGTGTAGGAACGTGCTCAAGTGTGCACCCTTGACACGTACCGAACGTGGGGAATGGAAGAAGCGGCTATGAGGTAGATGGCCGTTTAAGGTGACACAGAGGGAGAACGAAAAGAAAAAGACTCTACGGTCAGGCCCTGTTTGTATATTTGTCTGCGTGCGGGCGCTGGAGAGGAGAGACGGGTCTACCCCATCACATCATTCCCCCTTTCCCCAAGGTTGCAATTGTAAGGCAACCTAGAAAGGTAATCTGCCACTACATTGGTACGCCCCACCCGATGACGTATCTTGAACCGGTAGGGCTGCAATGCCAGGTACCAACGTGTAAGACGACTGTTGTGATCTTTCATTGAGTTAATCCATGTTAGGGCCCTATGATCCGTTTCTAGGTCAAACTCACGTCCTAACAGGTAATAACGTAGGCTTTCCAGTGCCCACTTAATAGCCAGACCCTCTTTTTCTATCGTGGAATACCTTGTCTCTCGCTGGTGCAACTTACGGCTGAGGTAAAGTACAGGCTGCTCGTTTCCGGAGTCACCTTGTAGCAGGACCGCCCCTAATCCTACCGCCGAGGCATCCACTTGTAACAGGAACCTTTGTTCAAAAATGGGGCTCTTCAGAACAGGAGAGTTACACAATAGGGACTTTAATCTAGTGAATGTTGTTTCACAGACCTCTGTCCATACTACTGGATTTTTCATTTCTTTCTTGATTAGGGAAGTGAGAGGAGCAGCAATGGTGGAGAAATGGGGTATAAACCGACGATACCACCCTGCCATTCCCAAGAAACTACGCACCTCTTTCTTGGTGCGGGGTCTTGGGCAATTTTGGATCGCAGCAACCTTATCCACTTGTGGTCTAATCTGTCCTCCACCTAGGCAGTATCCCAAATATCGCACTTCTTTTCGAGCCCAGATACATTTGGCGGGGTTCAAAGTCAACCCGGCTTGCTGGATCTTCCGCAGGACCAAGGACAGGTGCTCTAGGTGTTCCTCCCAGGTTCGACTGTAAATTACCACATCATCAAGGTAGGCGGCGCTGCAATGGTCACAGCCTTGGAGAACCTGATCCATCACTCGTTGGAAAGTAGCAGGGGCTCCATGCAGCCCAAAAGGCATCACTGTAAATTGATACAGGCCTGATGGAACTCTGAAGGCAGTGTAGGGTCGACTCTCGGCTTCTAAAGGTACCTGCCAATACCCTTTGCACAAGTCCAAAGTGGTTATCCATTTGGCTGAACCCACTTTCTCCAACAGGTCGTCTACTCTGGGCATGGGGTAGGCATCAAATTTTGAGATGGAGTTCAGCTTCCTGAAGTCCATACAAAGCCGCAGTGACCCATCCTTCTTGAAAGTAATGACTACAGGACTACACCATTCAGAGGTGGATGGCTCAATGACGCCCGTCTTTAACATCTCTTGGATTTCCAACCTCATTTTTTCCACCAACTGTTGGGGAACCCGGTATGGGCGCTGCCGAATGGGAGTTGTCTCCTTCAGTCGGATTTGATGTTGGGTCAATGTAGTTCGTCCAGGAGTAGCCTCAAAAAGGGATGGAACTTCTTTAAGCAAGGCCTCTAGCCGCTGTCTCTTAGAAGGCTCTAGGTGGTCCAATTTTGGTTTACTTGTTTGCCTCTCCGGAATAGCTCCCTCCCAGTCAATATCTTCTGAGCCTTTCGTTATCATATATGAAGGAACAGGGTTTAGGTTCTTCCACTCTTTCAACAAGTTGATGTGGTAAGTTTGTGTCTTCTTTCTTTTATCCGGATGATGCACCTCATAGGTCACTGGCCCCATCCTCCTGGTAATAGTGTAAGGCCCCTGCCATTTTGCCACCAACTGGTTTGTGGAGGTAGGAAGCAACAACAACACCTCTTGCCCTGGTTGGAACTCACGGTGTCTTGCCCGCTGGTCGTACCAGGTCTTTTGTGTCTTCTGGGCCTCTTGCAGATTGTATCGGGCCATTTCTTGGTACTTTGCTAGCCTCTCTCTCATTTCCATCACATATAAGATGATTCCTTTTCCTTCACCAGGTGGAGAAGCCTCCCAGGTCTTTTTGAGCAGATCGAGGGGCCCTTGGACATCCCATCCGTATAGAAGCTCAAACGGAGAAAAGCCTGTGGAAGCCTGTGGCACCTCTCTGTAGGCAAAAAGAAGGAAGGGCAACCACCGATCCCAATCCCTGCCTGTGTCCTGGACAAACTTCCGCAACATGCGTTTTAGTGTTTGGTTGAATCTTTCTACCAACCCATCGGTTTGTGGGTGGTAAGGAGTAGTTTTGATTGGTGCTATGCCTAATTGGTCATAGAATAACCGCATCAATTTTGATGTGAAGTTGGTCCCCTGATCGGTGAGGATCTTGTCTGGTATTCCTACTCTCGAAAACAACTGTACCAAAACCCGTAAAACTGCGGGAGCGGTAATAGTGTGCAAGGGAAATGCTTCAGGAAACCGGGTAGCATAATCGCAAATAACCAGAATATACTGATGACCCCGACTACTTTTTGTCAGCGGACCTACGATATCCATTGCTATCCTTCGAAAGGGTGTGGTGATGATCGGTAGGGGATGTAATAAGCCTCGGTCTGAATGACGTGGTGGTGCTGTTTTTTGACAAACGGCACAAGTGGCGCAATATGTCCGCACATCAGTGTACATTGTCGGCCAATAGAAACGAGCACCCACTCTTAAGTAGGTTTTGTGACGACCTAGGTGTCCTGCCCATGGAATGGTATGTGCTAAATGCAACACAATCGGTCTACAACTGAAAGGAACCACAAGCCGTTTACCATCATTATAAATGTTATAAAGGACATTCTGTTCCACAGTGAAAGAAGGGCTCAACTTGCCTGCCGTATCCTTAACATTTTCAGCTTCCCTGAACAGTTCCCTTAAACTTTCATCCTCTCGCTGTTTGGCCGCAATGTCTGATGGTATGTCCCAGGTTAACGTCTCTAGTTCAGGTGTTGGGGCCCCTAACCTTTTTTCAAAACGACGTTGGCCACGAGTCTTTCTAGGCTTATATTTACCCTCCCCAAATAGACTGTCGTCTAAGTCTGGTAAGGGAAGGACCTTTGTTTGGGAGCGTGTGAGCACAGGGCCTGAAACTAGGGGTGTATCAAATAATGGTTCACTGCACTGAGGAGGAGTCTGTTTAGGTACTGTTTTTTCTAACAGGTCACCTAGTACCGGAAAGTCACGACCCAAAATTGCATCAACAGGTAAACTCTTACTAACACCAAACGTAATAAAATATGACTGTTCATCAATAATCACATTTAAATCTACTTTTGGATAAGCATGTTTATCCCCGTGAACACACACCACCTCCCCTTGTCTCCCAAAGTCAACCAATTGTATTGGCACATTTTTCTGATTAATAAGAGACATGCAGCTACCAGTGTCCAATAAGGCATTCACAACCCATCCATTCACAGTCATTTGTTTATACTGGGCTTTGGTTATGTCCCAGTCAGAACTCTCTCCCTCATCCCGGGGAGGATAACAGGCCCCACTTACTTTGTCTTTGCGCAAGGGGCAAACAGAGGCCTTATGTCCTACTTGTTGACAGTAATAACAAACGAATGTCCTACCGGGTTGTTGTCGAGTCCCCTCACGGCGGAAGTCCCCTGGTACATCCCGACGACCAAACTCCGTGCTGGTTCTTGGGTAGATCTTATGCGATGTTGGTCGACAGCTCCTGACGATCTCTGCTTTATGTCCTCCCCTCCGAGCATTGAAAAACTGGGTTGCCAGTTTTGCCGCCTCCTGTCCATCCTTTGGTTCATGCTCCATGACCCAGGTCCTCACCTCGCCTGGTAGAATCCGCAGAAACTGCTCCAATATCAAGATTTCCCCGATCTGTTCTTTGGTTTTTTGTGCAGGTTGAACCCAACGTCTGTAGAGTCCTTTCAGCCTGTGATAGGCCTCAGTAGGGCTTTCTCCAGGGATGCCATTAGCGGCGCGAAAACACTGGCGGTAGGTCTCAGGTGAGACGTCAAATTTAGTCAATATAGCAGCTTTCAGCTCTTTGTAGCAATGAGCTTTGTCTTCATCCATAGCCGTATATGCTGCTAAAGCTTTACCTGTGAGTAGTGGCACCAGACGGCATGCCCATTCAGTCTCTGGCCATTTCCATGTTTTGGCAATCCTCTCAAAGCGTAGCAAATAATCCTCAATATCCTGCGCTGTCTCGTAAGGGAGCAGTTTTGGGTCAGAACGCCTCCCCCATGACTCCCTGCGCCGCCGATTCCTCCTCCTGTTGGTGGTCGTTGAAGAAGATGATGACGATGACGACTCCGCCCTCTGGTCCCTGCGAGTTAATGGTGTTGGTAATCCATAATGGGAACTATCTACAGATGCAACAGAACCAGTCCTATTTGGCTGTACCGTCCTCCTCAGGTCTTGCAGCACCTGCATCAATGTATCCTCTTTTTTCTGCTGAGCTTTCATGAAGGTCTGAAGCAGAGTGACAACCTCATTTCCCGTGTCGTCTTGACCCTCTGGGTACAGCTCCCCTTCAGTCCCCGTTTTATGTTCTGTAGGCTCCCTTTTCTCCTCAGCAGATGTTTGTATTTCGGAACCAGTGTCCACTGGAGCTCCAGCTTGCTCCTCCATCTGCTGCTGCTGTAAACTCAGTCCCGGCTTTGGTTTTGGTGGTCGACCTGGTTTCCTCCGACTAGCCATAATCCTACTTCTGACACCACTGTCATGAAATCAGTTCCCATGGCACCTCCAGTGGCCCGTGGTAAATATATCCAGCTCAAACGGACTGAGAATGAACCACAGAAGGATGTCGGAGTAAGGTGACGATACAGCTTTATTTACACCCCTCCTTTACCAGGTGGAACAAAAAATTGCAATTTGGATCCAAGGAAAAAAAAAAAAAGAAAAATGAGGGAAAAATCCCCTTAACAATCCCCACTTTCTCCAGTTAATCAGACTTCGCTCCAAAGTCCACTTAACACATTTCACAAAGATTCTCTAAACAGAAAGGCCAGGAACAACTGACTTCTGTGGTTCCAAACACCAACTGGCTCAGTCTGCAGCGGCGCAGCCTTAATACACAGGTAGCCCCGCCCCTTTAATCACTCAGAGTAAAAATAAATTACAGTATTTAAATATACTTAATTTTACGAAAACAGATATCCTTAACATCTTACATTCATTTTCAGTGTTATTAACATCACTTAAATAAATAATCCTCACTTCCACAATAATCCCATAAATACCTCCCTAGTCTGACGCTCTGTATCGAAACCCGGAAGTGCGCCGCGAGCCGACAGACACGCAGCCCTCCCGACACACAGACCGGTAAGATGTGACTTGATGTTTGTGTAATTTAAGGTGTAGTGACATGCCAAGTGTCACCCTTGACACTTAACCGAACGTGGGGAATGAGAAGAAGTCGTCTATGAGGTAGAGGGCCGTTTAAGGTGACACAGAGGGAGAACGAAAAGAAAAAGACTCTACGGTCAGGCCCTGTTTGTATATTTGTCTGCGTGCGGGCGCTGGAGAGGAGAGACGGGTCTACCCCATCACAGGAAGGAAAAGCACATGATATTCTGGAATGCACTCACTTAAGCAAGACAAAGACTGCTGATATCAAGTAAATCGCAAGGACTGGTGATAACAGGTAAATCGCAAACCACTTACCAGCCTTACCAGCCACTGAACAACCATGGGTCTGCTAGGCCATGGTAGCCTATTGTTAGCCTGGTAACAATAGGCTAACATGTTGAGCATCCCCCCAGAACCATGGAGAAACCTGGAAACCTTTAATCGGTCAATAACGTCTGTCTGGGCAGAGGGAAGATTAGTATAGGATACCGTGGGTTACCGGTAAGCTACATGCTAAAACCAACCCGTGTGTCTTGGTGTTAGGCCTGCATTTCATAAACAATAAAGATTGTTATTGACAGTGTTCAAAATAGAGATTGGTTTAAAGCAGATTGTTTAAACAAAGAAAACTAATCTTATTTGCTGTTTTTGAAAATGCCTCAATGCATCAGAATAATGGAATTAGGTTGTTTACTGCTATGGTCAATCTATAAATAAAGTAGTTTTCCAAAGGTTAATCATTTTAATTAGGGATGTCCGATATTATCGGCCTAAAGTCATTATCGGCCGATAGTGGCATTAAAATGTAATATCGGAAATTATCGGTATCGGTTTTTATTTTTTTAATAAGATGAGTTTTTCACACCATACACATATTATATATCAAACTCTTCAGCTACTTCCTTTCTCTCTCAGAATGTAAAAATATGACAGATTTGATGTTAAGTTTTTCTTTATGACACTATTTGAATTTGCACATTTGGTTACCTGAAAGATGGCTATATAAGTCAATGTTGTTGTTCTATTGTATTAAATAATGGCCACTGGCCAGTTACATGTAGAGCAAAATTAATGCAGGGTTTAAGCCCAGTTTATTTTTAAGATTGAATCACCCAAAGTAGGTTCATTATTGACCCTGCTTAAATGTTTGCTGTTTTTTTATTTTTTATTCTTGTTTCAGTCGTTTCCACTTTACCTCACTGCTATAAAGGTATAATGTTGTTTACATTTTCTAAAAGTAGAAATTTGTCCTGAGTGGTGGGCCTTTGTCAGTATTCTCTGTGTGAGAAAATGTTCCAGCTACTTTTGAAGACAAAATTAAAATGGCACCTTTTTCAATTGCTTAACTAAAATTCTAGTACTTATTACATTTTCTAAATTTTTAAAACTCAAGTATGCATGATACAAAATATTTCATTGTGGTTACCTAAAAGGGTTTAGTGGTTTTTGTTTTTTATGAGGGAGGGTCCCCACATATCGGTATCGATTTATATCGGTATCGGAAATTATGAGTTAGGCTAAATCGGTATATCGGATATCAGTAGCAAAGCCAATATCGAACATCCCTAATTTTAATCCAAATGTTTTTTAGACAAAACATTACTTAATCCAAATAATGTTTTATCTCTCATTACATTGTTTATTGTTTTAGATCAATTTGTAAATCAATGGTGCTAATTAGTTTAAACTAATCACAATTAGTAAACTAATTCTAGCTTTACTTCCATTATTCCAGTACAAGCCTTGTTCTTTTGCATTCAGATTCCTACAGAACTGTGACATCAGTATTTATGATTTCCATTCCTTTGCATATTTATCCATTCATTGTGTTCTTCATTTTTGGTAGTTATTCTTCATTTTTTCAAATTGGTAGTGTGTGTTACCAGCTTGATTGATTAAAATGTTTGCCTTATTATTTTTCTTCTTTTGTAAATAAATTCTTGTACTTTGGAAAGTTCTTTGTCAATTATTCTGTATATATATGCAGTAATAACTGGTTAATGAAGGTCTAGTGCTCACTCCTTCATCGTTTTGTTTATTTACCTCAGCCTTAACCAGGCAGCAATACCTTAGACTGAAATATTTGGCTATTAATATAGTTCGTGAATATCAGGTGGTGCCCCATATAAATATTTTTCCACAAATTGTTAATCTTATTGATTACCATGAGCAATCCTTCATAAATATTGATAGTCAAATAGTCGCATCCTTCTTCAATACCCAATACCAATCCATCACAGGGCAACACAGAGACAGACAAGACAAACAACTGTGCACGTACACATTTATTTCTAAGTAAATTTACATATATCAATCAACCTAACGGTCATTTTGGAGGAAGCCAGGTGTTAAGAAGAGTCATGTAAACTTCTGACTCATGTAAAGTAGTAAAAACTTTCTCAACAAACAATTCTCACTCTTATAATTCTGACCTTTAGTAGATAAAAATGATAAAAGATCTTCAAATAGCAAACTTTTTCACTGGACTCCTGCTATTAGCGGGGGACTGGGAGCACAACCGCCTGAGAATAGCTGAAATCTGCAATACTTGAAGCACCTTCTAAGAATCCATATCACTAACATATATTATTATAGTTCAAACATCAAAAAATCAAAACAAGTATTATTCCAAAGAGTGTAAACTTTCTTTGTAGAAGCTAAAATTCATGGTCTTCCATTTTTCTGCTTTTGGGGGTCCAGCCAATCAGCACCAAGCAAAATACGTGGTGTTCTGAATTAGCTGCTTCCCAAGTTCCAGCATGTCAAGTAGCATTGTGACGAGTTATTTCAGCTTTTTAAGATGTATTTTATTTCAAAAAATTTTGATATAATCCATGAAAAATCTATCAAATTTCCAGGACTAATTTGGAGTCGCGTTCCACAGAAGAATTTGCAAACTGGTCAATCTGTAAACAGTGAACAGGCAGCAATCCACCATAGTGTGATTTATTATAAGGAAGCAGGACACAAAGGTAAGATTTCTATTCACTGCTTGTATGACTCCTTTGAGTTTGAGAGAAATCTTGTAAGAAATTCAGTAAAAAATTCATGGACCAAAGATAAACCAACCTTCCAACTGCAAAGACAGTGAGGGCAACAGCTGTGTTTGCTTCCTTGTGCTTCTTGTCATAAAGATTTCCATCAAACATAAACTCCCACATGACAGAAGAATTCCAGGTTGTATGAGTCTGAACTCCCGGTCTGGCCCTGAAATACAAGAAGAAACAAAGCAACTGTGCAAAATGAATGCAGACTTTAAGTAAATGTTCAGAAGAAGCATAAACGTTTACACCAAATATATATTTAGTATTCTAAAAAATGTTGAGTTGTCAAGATGATGTCATAAAGTTATCAGACTTGAACCAACATATTCTTGTTATATGACAGAATTTTGGCTATAGCCCTGTTTTAATTTATTCTGGTACAAGGAATCTATGTAAACAAATGTAAACCTTTATTCAGTATGTGCAGTACTGTAATAATTTGATCTGTGCAAAAAAAGTGAGCTTCACAAATAACTGCATTTCATTTAAGAAAGCTTTTGTCTTCACAGATGACTCACCAACCAGTGGTCCTGAGCTGGTCACTCTATCCTTTTTACACTCACAGTTACAGTTTTCATCCCATTGCATTAACATAACAGATTCAGCAGAAAAGCAAGTAGTCATATTCAATAATTATAATATATGTTGTGGTGTGGCTTGTCAAATTAAAAATTTTGAAAGAAGGGCAAGGCAAGGCAATTTTATTTGTATAGCACACTTTCAACAACAGGGTAATTCAAGATGCTTTACATGATTCGGTGGTAAAGAAACCAAAAATATGATAAAAAAAAATGGAAAGTAAAAACAGCAATTGGGAATAAAACTTGAAAAGCATAAAGCTTGAAAAACATGAAAGAAAACAAACAGAACAATTAAGCATCATAATCGTTTACTCAAAGGAAGCTCTAAAAAGATGAGTTTTAAATTTTGCTCTAAAGGAGCTCAGTGTTTCAGCAGCTTTGCAGTCATCTGTACATTTGTTCCAGATAAGGGGAGCATAGAAACTGAAAAAAGCTTCTCCGTGTTTGTTTTTTGATTCTAGGGATTAATAATAAAGACATATTTTTCTTAGACATATTTTGGAGCTAAGCCATGCAATCATTTATAAACTAATAGGAGTATTTTGAAATCTATTATCTACGCTCCAGGGAGCCAGTGTTCATTTTTTTATTAAAACTTCATTTCGTTGGTCTGATGTAATATCTTGATCTTAAATGTATTCGGAAACTGAGGTGTTTGTGTCTGGCTGCTTTCTGCACATTTCTCCAATGTTCTGGAGATCTCCACCAGAGGTCGTACTCAGCTGTGGACTTTTCTATTAAGTTGGGGGTTGAGCCACCTCTCAGTGATGTCTTGTTAACAGATAGCTGGATATCTCATAAAATGGAGAATTATTTGTTATTTTTTTTACAGTTAGGCCCGTCATCCACAGGTAAACACAGATTTTCAGCACTAAAAACCATTCTTTTTTGAAATTGTGGTCAAAGTGAAGATCTGGGTTTTATCCTTTTTCAGTGTCTGCCTGGTTTAAAGCTGCACTCCGGATTATTTTGGGGAAAGAGTTTTTTTTTTATCCAACGTACGAAGGCCCCTCCCTAAACATCCCTACCTGCGAGCTTTCTGCT
Organism: Apricaphanius iberus; assembly: GCA_028564705.1. NCBI lineage: Eukaryota > Metazoa > Chordata > Actinopteri > Cyprinodontiformes > Aphaniidae > Apricaphanius > Apricaphanius iberus. The sequence goes on from JAPXFQ010002308.1 coordinate 96,144, forward strand.
CCCTCTACCCCAACTATACATTTGGGCATGCACATCCCCTATGATTATACAGCATTTCATTGTGTACTTTATCAATAAAATATATTTATTTGCTTTACCTTATATATGACTGTCTTACCTGTTCAGCAGAAATGTGTCCAAAGCTGTCGGTTTGAAGCCTTTTCATATTCGATGGTAGCCTATCTCCATTGTTGAAAAGCATCTTTGATGTAAAGTGATGGGGGACACATATCAACGTAACACCCCACTCCATTCTCTAAAGCCTAGTTTATGCTTCTGCATTTTGACGGAGACGGATTGACACAACGCCATTAAGCCTAGTTTAGGCTTCTCCGACCGCAAATTTGCACTCAGACGCAGACGTATTGATGGAGCGTTTTCTGTTTATAGTGCTCCGCTCATCCACTCCATTCTCTATTGTTTATTCAGCGTTGCTCAACCAGGACAGCAGGGGGTACTAAGTTTTTATGGCATCTCTGCCTATTATCACACAGCGCCGCGTCTGTTTTTTTTCATAGGCTTGTGAACACATTTCTTCCTCAAGGAGCAATGAACGACAGAAAGTAAGTTTTGATTAAGCTGTAAAGCTTTTTACTAGAAGTGCAGCTCAGAATACTCTAGAAACACATGGAAACAAAAAAACATTTTTTGTTGTTTTCCTACACCTCCTTCTGTTCAAAATCGCAAAAGGAACAAATTAGATAATTTATCCTTTCAATATAAAGCATATATTGGCCAAACGCTGCATTAACAACTGATTACAGCGACTATAGAGCCCCTTTCTGGTGAAGTGATCTCTGGTTGTTGCTCAAACTGACCAATCAGATGCATACGCTCTCCGTCGACGGATAGTTAAAATTTGGGCCTCTACTCCGTGCATCCTTGCGTAGGTAACGGAGAGCCCTTGCGTTGACGGATTATGGCGTTGCGTCAATCCGTCTCCGTCAAAACGCAGAAGCATAAACTAGGCTTAACCCTGCATCCGAATCCTTAGTATTTACTACATGCTACGTAGTAACTACTACTCGACGGTTAATTAAGTAAATACTGCATAGCAAACGAGCGAGTAGTAAGCATGAAATCGGATGTACTGCTCCACCATTTTGCCGGATGTTTACGTTATGTAAGGTCGCCTGTGGTCCCGTTAATCAGTTGTCAAAATAACAATTAATCAGTAACATTGCTTTACTTTGACATTTACATGCCGAAATTGGTGCGGTTGTCATTGGTTAATAGTTCCTTATAGCTGAGGTCACTCTTCTACAATTTTGGGGCTTCCGCTGCATTGTGGGCTAGCATAGCGTCCATTGGCTACTTACTGTGGCGGTTGTACACATCAGGGAAATTTAGCCCTATGACTCCAATCCATACTGGGGATTCGGATCTTCTACATCGCTCCCATACTGCTTTTCACCTACGACGTAGCAAGCGTCATAGTGGTATTAGGATGGACCGTAAGGCATTTTTCGAGTTTGTCGCCTTACTTCCGATTGCTTTTTTTTTTAAGTTGATGTAGCCCTGGGAAGCAGGGGAATGGCTACCTCTTTAGCAGGAGTTTGCTGTGACTTCTCTATGAGTGTTTCTCAATGCCAAGAAATCTCGCCTTGATGCCTTGGTCCCGCTTCGGTTGCATAGGAGATACGTCATTGTTCATGTGCTACCAAGGCATCTGTCCTCCGTTTGTTAGCCGTTTAGCTAACTGACCAAGGATACATGTGAGGTGCCTTGATGCCTTCTCTCGGTCCAAACTTTCCCAGAATAGCCAGCAGCAGCTATTTCAGGGGTAAATTTCCATTTTAAATGTAAGTCAACTAATTTTAGCTATCAAGCTTATATCTAAAGTGTTTGTTTTATTATTTAATTATTATTTTTAGATCCAAAGCAGTTATATACGGTTGGTTAGTTGCTTAGTAGGTGCAGCTTAGGTGACTACCAGGCACTAATTTGCTTGCACATTTGATTTAACCGACATATCCAAAATAAAATAAAAAGTAAAACGGTCATTATACATTTCCAGTTCCATGGCCGAAGTAATATTACTACGCTACACTGCTACTGCGACGGGCGGGATGTAAACAGAGCACGTCAGCTGGCAGCCGCGGGCACGTGAGGTAAGTCTGTTCTATTTAACCGTTTTCTTTGACCAAGGAAGGACAGTGTCCTCGTAAGCAACAAGTATTTGACATTGAGAAACACCCCGTGACCATTCTCTGCCATTATGGTGACTGCAAAAAGAAGACACGGAGCGGAACTGTCTGTGCTGCCTCATCTCCACACGTTTGTTGAAAGTCGACATGGCAGCAACTTGAATTCTATTGGATAAAAAAATGCGCCTGTCAGTGTGAATTGCATAGGGGTCTATGGGAGGAAGGAGGGACTTAAGAAAAATAACTAATGTTGTGGAGAACTAGCCTTTTATCATAGTACTGACCCCTCATAATTTTAAGGATATATAAAGCTTTAATAAACAAATAAATCCTCCGGAATGCAGCTTTAACTCTTTAGGCGCCGGGTTTTTTTCTACGCAACGGTAATCTTTATTAGAGAGCTAACGTTTGCAGCTTCCACCGCCTATTTCCAAGAATTGGCTCCCTTGACCATGGCCCTGAGTGGGGAATTCCACATGAGACATGTACAGGTGCTTGTGAACTGTTGTCAAAAACTTAAAACAAGATGCCAAGGCAGACTGAGCGCTCTGTTGTGAGGTTCTACTTGGGGGCTTCCCGCTAGCTTAGCTGAAAGCCTAAACCGGGTTAGCCTTCGATTGTTAACATTTGCACCTCACCTTCCAAGGCACGTTCGCTTTTGTCTGTTGCTCACAGGAGCTCTCCGTGTCAAGGACAGACCTGGTGATAAAGCAGCATTACTCTGACAGTGAGATTCCAGCAGCCGAGTTGCTCAACTCTGTCACAGACACACAGAGCAGTTAGCCGATTGCTAACGCTCCTTCCTCAGCCAGCTCAGTGTAAATGCAGAGAGCTGGAGCTGGCCAATCAGGCTTTAGGTCACACCCCCTTATTACAATACACTTCTTGAAATGTGTAAATAAATGTGATGTGGAAATTTGTAAATAAATGTGATCTGGAAATATGTAAATAAATGTAATCTGGAAATGTGGAAATACATGTGATGTGAAAATATATAAATTTGGAAATAAATAAATTGGGGAATAAATACATTGTGGAGTAAATAAATAAGTTTGGCAATAAATAATTACATATTGAAATAAATATGTTTATGTGGAAACAAATAAATCTTGAAATAAATGCTTGAATAAATCTATAATTCAATAATTAAGTAAATGTGGAAATACATCAAATTTGGAAATGCATAAATAAATCTTGCAATTAATAAATAAATGTGGAAATAAATGTAGCAATAAATAAATAATTATTGTTGCAATTAAATAAAACTTCAAATAATTAAATTTGGAAATACATATAGTTAATTAAATGTATAAAGAAATACTGCAATAAATAAATATGATAAAATATAAATCTGGAAATAAAAAAGGAAATAAATTAATTTGAACATTAATCAATTGTAAAATGCCTATGGAAATAAATAAATGTGTAAAATAAATAGATACATTTTAAAGAAAGAAATGCAATGAAATTGTAAAAAAAATTGAAAATAGCTGATTTATTTTATTATGTATTCCCATATGCATTTATTCATTTTTATTGTAAAAATATTTACATTTCTTTTTGCTTTATTTATGTATGAAAAAAGATTGTTTTAGTATTTATTTATTTATTTAAAAATGTATTTCTAATTCTATTGATTTATTCATAATTTTTTTTTCACATTGCATTTTTCAAAATGTATTAACTGATTTATTTGTGTATTTATTTTTTAACTTATTTATTTATTTTCAATTACAGCAGAGATGGTCCTCCATAATATTCAGGTGCGTTCAATTGTCAGAAGATTACAGAAACAATTTACAACTTTTGAAGCTTTACTAAAGCTAAAAATAAAATCTATTTCGGAATCACACAGTAAAAAGAGCGAAACTATTTTGAAAAGGGCCAAGTGAAAATGACAGACAGAGGATTTAAGAACTCTTACCTAAAGTCGAGTGAGGCATCCAACTTAGCCACCAACACTGCAGGTGTCTCCCTGGTCACTTGCATTTTTTTAATAAATGCAATAGAAGTTAAACACCTAATATTGTAAAAATGTAAAACAAAAAAAGACAAAAAAGGAAAACATTGACTTACCAACCCTATCTGACGGTTTGGTGTTAAAAAAAAAATCTAAAATATGGATCTCAGCTTTTATATTACATACCTTGATAAGTAACTTAAACCTGTTGCAAACAACACAATACATCCAATGACTCCCAAAGTCGCTCCTTTGTTATTGGACATACTAGAAAAAAACAAAGAGAAAAAAGTATATTTTAGTATATCTAGTAATGTACTCACCTGCTGAGGCATCAAGGCAGAGAAGTAGACAGAGGCATGGGTAGACCGGGCGGGTGTAATCCACTGTAGGTATACTTTGTTAATTGTGCTATTTGTGTGATGAAGGATTTCTGCTATTTAATTTAATGCATAACAAAGATTGATGAAATCTAAGTAGTTAAAAGAGCAAATAAATATAACAAGAAAGAGAGAAGGGAAACCGAATGGCAGGAAACACATGTATAAACTGTAGAGAGAAACGTAAACCAGTGAAAGGCAATCTGAATGAGGAAAAATAAAGTAAGGCAGACATAACAGATAAGAAAAATGACTAATAAAGACAACAGCATTAAAGAAGTGCCTACAGAACCTAACTAAGATAAGAAAGGAGTGAACCGAAAAATATGGAGTCGAAAAAGTCTCATAATAAATAAACTCATGCAGGGTTTTTCACAAATGCACATGCTTCTTCAGAAATGCACACGGTCTGTTTCACAAATGAACACAGTGTAGTTCACAGATATAATTTCGAGAAACACTTGTAATATAAATTTACAAATGCACACGATGTGCTTCACAAAGGCACTTGAACCATTTCACAAATGAACAGGATCTGTTTCACAAATGCACACGATCTGTTTCACAAATACACACTATCTGTTTCACAAATACACATGAGCTGTTTCACTAATATAACTTTGAGAGAAACTTCAACTATAAATTCACTCAGATCATACGGATTGCTGAATGTCCATTTATGGACACCTTCTCATTTGTGAACCTCTCTGCATTTGTGAGAGAATTCTGTGGGGGTGAGTTTTGAGACAACCCAAACGTCGAGGCGTAAGGGGGGTCTCAAAACGTCACCATAGGCTAATGAATCTGTCAATCAAATTCATCACTACCCAGCTGCGTTCGCTTTCAGCCAATCATATGGCGCCTAACCGTTTCTATCATCATTGCAGCCGGGTGTACGGACTCTGGCATTAATTACTAATCCATCAGTTTGTTAAACCAGGCGCACGGACTGCAAGCTATTCCCTCAATTCATCAAACTCTGTAACCATGTCAGGTGTTCTGTCAGCTTGATAATACACTCAACTTCAGGTTCACTATGAGATCCACATAAACAGGTTGAACAAATATAACTTAACCTTGAAAACTCCAAGGGAATCACTCTTCTCTGAAATCATTAACAAAAACATTAATAATGCTCGGACCTTAGTCGCAACAGTTGAAAGACTAACCAATCCTCCAGTGACAGCAGGTCCTGAGCTACACTCCACTAGGGCCTGTGCTGAATTTGCCAACTTCTTCACTGAAAAGATTCTAGAAATTAGAAGATCAATCTGTAAAGCAGCAACCAACCCACCAACATTATCATTCCCACTTAAAAATAATGCAGATAAGATGTCTGATTTCAAAAAACTGAATCAATCACATCTTGATGAAATTATTAAACGACTGAACTCCTCCTCTTGCTGCCTCGATATCTTACCCACAGCTTTTTTAAAGAAAGTTCTCCCTGTCATTAATTCGGATCTGATGCAGATAGTTAACACATCCCTCCAGTCAGGTGTCTTCCCCCAGGCCCTCAAAACAGTAGTTATCAAACCCCTATTAAAGAAAAACAACCTAGATAATACCTTGATGCAGAATTATAGGCCAATCTCTAATCTCCCATTCATCAGTAAGATTTTTGAAAAAGCTGTATCTCAACAGTTGAACACATTCCTGACAACGAACAACTCCTTAGATCATTTTCAATCTGGTTTCCGTGCTCATCACAGCACTGAGACTGCCCTCGTCAAAGTTTTAAATGACATCCGCATACATACAGACAGCAGTAAAACTACAGTGTTGGTTCTGTTGGACCTCAATGCAGCGTTTGACACCGTTGATCATACAATATTACTGGAACAATTAGAGAGCTGGGTCGGACTCACTGGTACAGCTCTTCAAGGGTTTCTCATCAGAACAAACATAAATCACATGTGAGGTCCCCCAGGGCTCCATCCTGGGCCCCCTCCTGTTCAATATTTATATGCTCCCACTAACCAAGATTATAGCAGCCAATCAGATTAGCTACTATAACTATGCAAACGATACACAGCTATACATTACATTATCACCAGGTGACTTTGATTCTATCCAGACCTTAAATAAATGGATTGAACAAATCATCTCAAGGAAATTTCAATCAAACGCAACTGGACTTGGTAATTTGTCTTGGAAGACGTTTCACCTCTTATCCAAGAGGCTTCATCAGTTCATGCTCGCCGCTGACCAGGCTGGGACTGGTCCAACTAACTGGTGTGGAGACTCAGCTATTTAACCTCTTGAACAAGAATCATTATGTCATTGGATCCTTTGTGCTCCATGTCTTAACGATGGTCGTTGGCGTGTTGCCTATTGGTGGAGGTTAGGTTTCGGCTTCATTAGTGCCCTATTGTGTTATAACGACAGTCATTGGAGTCACAGTTGTTTCTGTTATTAGAGGCTAATTTGTTGAGTCTCCTAGGGAGGGATGAAAGTGCAGCATTGTAAATTGGAGATAGGTGATGTCTCAGGCCTCCTCCTCTGTTTAGCGATGGTTTCTCTACTTTTACATAGATGGCTTCTTTTACTCCTCTTTCAAACCATCTGTCCTCTCTGTCTAATATCTGGACATTGCTGTCCTCAAAGGAGTGTGCTTTCTCCTTGAGATGTAATTGATTGAAATTTCCTTGAGATAACCATGACCTGGATGAATGAGAATATTCACAGGCTTATTGAACAAATCAACGACTGGATGTCCCATAACTTTCTCCAGTTAAACAGAAACAAAACAGAAGTAATTATTTTTGGACCTAAGGAGGAACGATCCAAAGTCAGCACACATCTTCAGCTAATACAACTAAAAACTACTCATCAGGCTCGTAATCTAGGTGTAATAATGGACTCAGACCTGAACCTCCAGGGTCACATAAAGGGATTAACAAGGTCAGATTTCTATCACCTGAGGAACATTTCTAGGATTAAAGGACTGATGTCACAGAAGGACCGTGAAAAACTGATCCATGCGTTTATCTTTAGTCGGATTGATTACTGCAACAGCGTCCTCACAGGTCTACCTAAACAAATCAATCAGAAAGCTGCAGCTGCTCCAGAACGCTGCTGCTCGTGTTCTCACTAGAACCAGGAAAGTAGAACACATCACCCCAGTTCTAAAGTCCTTACACTGGCTCACTGTAGCTCAGAGAATAGACTTCTAAATACTCCTACTTGTTTATAAATCATTGAACGGTTTAGCACCAAAGTACATAGAAGATATGCTGTCACTATATCAACCCAGCAGACCACTCAGGTCCTCCAACTCTAGTCTACTAATCGTCCATAGAATCAGAACTAAACAGGGAAAGGCAGCTTTCAGCTTCTATGCTCCACAAATGTGGAATAAACCTCCAGACGAATGCAAAAATGCTGAATCGCTAGGCTCTTTTAAATCAAAGATAAAAACTCTACTATTCAGAGTTGCATTTGAATCTTAAATTGCGCTTTCTGATCACTCTTTGTTTTGTTTACCCGATTGTGTTAATTGCATAAATTTGTTCCTTAAATTATTTTTTATTGTTGTGGTTTAATTTCTATTCTTACTTTTTTTATTTCTTTATTAAGTGATTGTGTTTTAATTACATACATTTGTTCCTTACATTATCTTTTCTTACTGATTGATTACTGTTAAACTTATATGTTTTGTTTGTAATCATGTGGTTTCATTATCACTGAATCATGTAAAGCACCTTGAATTTCTTGTGTTGAATGTGTGCTATATAAATAAAATTGCCTTGTCTTGCCTGGTTGCTGTACTGGTACAGGTTGCTGCTGTAGCAGGATGGTAAAGAAATAGGACCATCATTCAAATACTGTGGGTTTGAGTCCTTGTGTGGAATTGTTTTGCACTTTGCCACACACATGTTTTTTGGGTTTTTTTTCCTGCAGAAACCCAGAACGTTTAAACAGGGGATATTTCCATGGCATTATTGATAAATCATACTTTTGTCCCCACCACTTGAAAACCGGTTGATTTTCTTAACCCCCAGTAGGCGTTTGAGATGCGTACTGCGTAGAAAATAGGACTGCCGCGTATATTTAGAAAAGTGCTGCAACATGACACTCCTGTGACAGGGCAAACTCGTGCTGCTTTCCGTCCGATGGAAAGGATTCTATTGACTACAGTGGTGGCTATCAGCTGCATATGACGAGCTGCCCCAGTAATGTGCTGCTTACGCGTTCTGTGAAAAGGAGGGGTAAGGCAGTTATTTGTGAGTGGTAGGAAAAAAGGACCAAACATATCAGCAACTTGCTTATAAACCCAAAACAGTAAGAATTGGTCCTCAGTCTGAATTCTAGACAGGAGTACACACACACCTACAGACACACCCGAACCCGACAGGCGTTAAGATATTTATGTCCAAGTCCAAATACCGACAAAGGTGCACACGGTTTAATAAACTGAGGGTACGGATTCTTACACCTGAAAATACTTTCTGCACCGGACCCCGGCTGGGATCCTTTGGTCCAGAGGTGAACTTTTTTCCCAACAGACAAATATTCTGAGCTGTGGGTCTGAGAGGGCAGACAAGGTGCTGCTGATGCTGCAGCGGGGAAAAAAATAATCTCACCTGCTATGACTGGATAAGTCAAGTGAATTCTTATCTTTAAATTTAATCATCTTAATGTATTTGACCTTACCCTAATTTTTTTTTGTAAGCAATAATTTTGTTTCTCAAACGTTTGTCAGTTTTGAAAGGATAAACGTATGTGTGCAAGATGCCCTGCATCCAGGGCACCCTAACAAACCTGTTGTTATTTTTATTTATTTTTTAAAAGTATCCCCCCCTCTTGTTTTTCACAAATCACACACTACTAATGCTCTGTAGAGCCTGGATGGAGTTGAAGGTTTTCGCCCACACTCCTCTGATGTGACCGAGCTTGACCCAAACCCGAGCATCCTTTCTAAATATCTGACCGAACCTGGCCCGGCTCTGCATGTCGGGTACCATCGGCTTCGGGTCGGGTATCAATGCTCTAACACACACACAATGGATCATGGATATTTATAACAATTTATATTTTTCTCTAAGAGTGGCGGATTTGTATGTATATTTTATTGTTGATCTTTTGACCCAAATACACTCAACAACAATATGAACACAACACCTTTGTTTCTGATCCCATTTTTCATGAGATTGACTTAAAGATCTAAAATTCATTCCAGATACACAATATTACAATTTCTCTCAAACATTGTTCACAAATCAATCTAAATGTGTGATAGTGAGCACTTCCCGCTTTGCTGAGATAATCCATCCCACCTCACAGGTGTGCCACATCAAGATGATGATCTGACATCATGATTAGTGCACAGGTGTACCTTATACTGCCCACAATAAAAGGCCACCCTGGAATGTGCAGTTTTTTGCTTTATTGGGGGTCTGGGGACTCAGAGCCGGTCAGTATCTGGTGTGACCACCATTTGCCTCATGCAGTGCAACAAATCTTCTTCGCATAGAGTTTATCAGATTGTCAATTGTGGCCTGTGGAATGTTGGTCCACTCCTCTTCAATGGCTGTGCAAAATTGTTGGATATTAGTGGGAACTGGTACACGCTGTCGTATACGCCGCTCAAGCACATCCCAAACATGCTCAATGGGTGACATGTCCGGTGAGTATGCTGGCCATGCAAGAGCTGGGACATTTTCAGCTTCCAAGAATTGTGTACAGATCCTTGCAACATGGGGCCGTGCATTATCTTGCTGAAACATGAGGTGATGTTCATGGATGTATAGTACAACAATGGGCCTCAGGATCTCATCACGGTATCTCTGTGCATTCAAAATGCCATCAATAAAATGCACCTGTGTTCTTCGTCCATAACAGATGCATGCCCATACCATAACCCCAACACCACCATGGGCCACTCGATCCACAACATTGACATCAGCAAAGCGCTCACCCACACGACGCCACACACGCTGTGTGCCATCTGCCCTGAACAATGTAAACCCAGATTCATCCGTGAAGAGAACACATCTCCAACGTGCCAGACGCAATCGAATGTGAGCATTTGCTCACTCAAGTCTGTTACGGCGACGAGCTGGAGTCAGGTCAAGACCCCGATGAGGACGACGAGCATGCAGTTGAGCTTCCCTGAGATGGTTACTGACAGTTTGTGCAGAAACTGTTTGTTTCTGCAAACCAATTGTTTCAGCAGCTGTCTGAGTGGCCGGTCTCAGACGATCTTGGAGGTGAACCTGCTGGATGTGGAGGTCCTGGGCTGGTGTGGTTACACGTGGTCTGCGGTTGTGAGGCCGGTTGGATGTACTGCCATATTCTCTGAAAGGCCTTTGGAGACGGCTTATGGTGGAGAAATGAACATTCAATGCACGAGCAACAGACTCTGGTTGACATTCCTGCTGTCAGCATGCCAATTTCACGCTCCCTCAATGCTTGTGGCATCTGTGTGGCATTTTGCTGTGAGACAAAACTGCACATTCCAGGGTGGCCTTTTATTGTGGGCAGTATAAGGTACACCTGTGCACTAATCATGATGTCAGATCAGCATATTGATGTGGCACACCTGTGAGGTGGGATGGATTATCTCAGCAAAGCAGAAGTGCTAACTATCACACATTTAGACTGATTTGTGAACAATGTTTAAGAGAAATGGGTAACATTGTGTATCTGGAATGAATTTTAGATCTTTAAGTCCATCTCATTAAAAATGGGTGCAGAAAAAAAGGTTTTGTGTTGAGTGTAAGTAGTGTCCTCCTTAAACTTCTGGGTCTGCTTTTTATCACAATCTGGTTGGAGAAGAAGACCTCCCATTATGTTAATATATCATGAATGCCTAATTTGTTAAGGACCAATGAAACTGTGAATTTCATGAAGACACAATTTTTGCCAATGTCGATGATTAGTTAAATGTGAGACAAAGTTAACGCCCAGATACTGTAAACATGTTGGAAGCTATAAAAGTATTGTCTCCAATGAAGGAAACTGTCAGACTGAGCAGAGCTGACCCAGTGTGAGCAATCACTCTGTAAAATGAATATTTAACTTGTTTGGATAAACTTAAAAGAACTGGACTCCTCTACTGTCAACTCTGATTTGAACATGCATGGAACTGTAGAGTTCAGAGTTTAAAGCAGGCAATTTTAGTTCTTACAATTTGGTGACCTCCGACGTGATTAGAGTTGGAACAGGATCCAGTTAGATTTTTATTTTTTTAAGTTCATTGACAGGCATGTATTTAACTGACTGACAACCCGCGCGGAGATTCGTTAATTGGTTTCTCTAAAATTGGCTAAATGCTGTCATGATAGTAGTATATGTCTTCTATTTTTGAGCAGATTAAATATTTAGGGCCCATATTTTTAAGATTGAACAGCTGAGGAATTGAGAATGTGTGTCGGCTTTTCCCGGAGTGGAGACAGTTGGTGGTGCTATCTCTTCAAGGACTCAAAACCGGTAAAGGAAGTTTTAAATAATGTTATTTGGTAAATTGCTGAGGTTGGGGTCCTTGGAGTGATAGGTTTATAAAGGAGTGGATAAATATCTGTCAGAGTCTTTGTATAAACGAGAGATAGCGAACATATGTGTGTATGTGTTGAGATCTCTGTGTACTGTGTCTGAGGAGGAGTCTTGTGATAAAACTCGAGTATAAAGTATTATTTAAAAAAATAAATAAGAAAGAAAGAAAGAAAGAAAGAAATTAGAAGACATTGAATTAAACATTAAATCGGAAAGAAAGTAAAGAATAATTAAATAATTTGAAACATGGGTCCACTCAGGCAATGTGTGTGGGAAGTTGACTCTTTTGCAGGGATTCGCTGCTGGTGGCTCACGGAAAAAAACACCATCCTGGGTTGCTAGGGGAAGTTCATTATGAACAGTCACGTCAAAAGAGTTGGTTCTCAGAGATGGGTCTAGTACAAGCAACACATAAGTAGTGGCGAACAAATTGAGAAACAAGCAACAGACGCGCTCTTAAAATGTATAAGGAGCAGATGCGTAAAGCCTTTCTAAATTTTATTTTGAATTAAATATTAAATACTTCCTTTTTTTCATAGTATGACAAACTTTGAGTTCAAAAGGTTGTAACAAATAAAATCATCCCTAAACATATATATTTAAATAGATCAAGCAGTGATTGCTCCTCACCGTAATTTATCTGATATGGAGATCTTTTTTCTGAGATGATACTGTTCGGTTCCTTTTGTGTCTGTTTACGGAAGCCGGCCCCATATTCAGACCCACCCTCATCAGACTTATCTCAGACGGTGATGAGTCCGCCAACAGGAGAGAGGTGGACCGGCTGGCTTCTTGGTGCAGTCACAACAACCTGGAGCAGAACACCCAGAAGACAGTGGAGATGATCATGGACTTCAGGAAAGTCACAGCCCCACCGTATCCCCTCACCCTGATGGACTCTCCCACCCCCATCTCCGTCGTGGACTCCTTCCGTTTCCTGGGCACCACCATCACCCAGGACCTCAAGTGGGAGCCAACCATCAGCTCCCTCATCAAGAAGGCCCAGCAGAGGATGTACTTCCTGCGGCAGCTGAGAAAACTCAAGGTGCCGACCGAGATGCTGGTGCAGTTCTACACGGCCATCATCGAGTCCATCCTCACCTCCTCCATCGCCGTTTGGTTCCCCGGCGCCGCAGACCGGGACAAACACCGACTGCAGTGCATCGTGCGTGCTGCTGAGAAGGTGATTGGCTGCAGGCTCCCATCCCTCCGGGACCTGTTCTCCTCCAGGACCCGGAGGCGTGTGGGTCGGATCACAGCTGACTCTTCTCACCCTGGACACCGACTATTCTCCCTCCTCCCCTCAGGCAGGAGGCTACGGTCCATCCAGACCCACACCTCCCGCCACCTGAACAGTTTCTTCCCCTCCGCCATCAGACTCATGAACAATAACAAGACCCGATAGTTCAGTTAAAGACCCATGTAGGATAGAACCATCTGCACTACGTAACTTTATTTTACTGCACTGTGTGGTCTGACCACACTTAGATCTGCTGCTGTCATTCACCTGCACATCTGTGAATGGAACCCTGCTGCTGTTCTCATGTTAAAAAGGATGTTTATCTTTTCATAGTTCTTTTATATACATACAGATTATAATATTTATAAAGACTTTAGCCTTATAGCTCATTCTTTTTATTTTTATTTATTTTATTTTTATTTATGTTAAATGTTTTATGTGCACGATTGTACCGAGAAAAATTCCTAGTTTGTGAACTTGTTCTCAAACAATGGCAATAAAACCTATTCTGATTCTGATTCTGATTCTGAAATAGGAATCCAGATTGTGGACAGTTAAGTCTTGGAACCTCTAAATAAAATGATATTGTAATAATCTAAGAATTTAATCTTACAATTGATGTGGATAAATGGGCAGGACAGAAAGTGAACAGAGGAAATGCGTAGGGTGATGTTGAGTGGTATTGGAGTGAAAATGGAAAACTTTTGCATCAACAGAATTATAAAAAATGGGTACAGATATTGAAATTGGTACACTTTTGATGACGGAAGTGAAACGTCTGGTTGGAAGACAGGTCGGTGGATGTGAATGATTGAGGAAAGTATCTGTTTGCAAGGGTTTTGGAATGGAATGAAATAGATGAAAGGATAGAATTAGAAGATGCATGGATAGAATGATTCCATCCATCCATTTTCTCAACCGCTTATTCCTCAAGGGGTCGCGGGGGGGCTGGTGCCTATCTCCAGCCCCCCCGATTTAAGGAATCATGAATTAATTAGGAAAAACTTGAAGAAATTGGTCAAATGTTTTCATGAGCACTGTGTCAAATTATGCGTGACTAAGAAAAATCTCAGAGAAGCACGTAATTTTATCCAAGATTATAATGACTTTCAATTGGCTTTAGTGGTTTTATTCTACACCAACAGCATAATGCACGTAATTGGAATCTGAAGTTGGTCATTATTTCCAAATTTGACTGGCGATAACTTTGTAGATTCAAAATCTGTTATATATTGCTGTGTGTTAAGATACATAACACCAGAGAGATTGTAGGTTTGGATTTGGGTTTAAAAAGATACACAGTGGAAATAAATTCCTGAAAATAAAAAATAGTTATTCAGTTTAAATATCTGCTATGTTTGAAATGTTTGGTAGCTTATCATACTATAAAAAGAATTTGGATGTTTAAATTAAGAGTAATGCATACATACATAGTTATTGTCCCCCCAGAGAGAGAAAGGGTTATAATAGCCATTACAGTGAAAGTCTGCTGACACTAATTTGATTAAGATTTTTTTTTGTGTCTTTTTCTTGTAAACCAGATCCTGACTGAAATTGCAGGGTTGCAGTTTATACTACATGGTGCAAAATGGTCACCAGCTGTTGAAAGGTAAAGTTTTCACCCCTTAAATATGGCCTGTCTTAAAGGGACAGTCACTTTAGTATAGTAACTGTCTTGTGCTGATGCTCCCACCTCTCATAGGGTTACAGAACCCAGATAAGGCAGGACATAGAGTTCTCAATGGGGAATCTAAGTCACACCCTTCTACTTCCGGTCCATTGGTCCCCGACTGCCAAAAAAAATGAATGAGAGTCAGTGGAGCAATAAAAGTTATTTTCTCATCCAGTTTGAAATGCGCTGTGGATCAAACATAAGATGTCCGGGAATAAAAAAAAATTTTTTTGATGCAGAGAAAACGCCGTTTTTCGACCGGAGGCAAAAATTTGCTACTTTAAGTTTTGTGTGAAAACATTTAGCGGACTACAACTGCAGAAGAAGAAGGAGAGCGAGAGTCGTAACCTCCAGGACGAAGGAACATGGAGGAGAAGCTTTAGAAGCTCTAGGTTGTTGTGTTCGTTGTGTGGGTTCTTAAATAATGACACTCTTTTAATTGAAGAGACTGACCTTTATGTATCAGGGAATGTCGGACTTAATGCATCTCTTAGGTTACAACGGCCTTCGTCTTGCTGCCGGGCCACAACCGATTTCTAGCTGACGTAAAACGTACATCACATAAATTAACAGACAAGTAGGAAAACCTCTATTTGTTCTTATCATTACATCTTCCCCGTTTTGTTTTTAATTTTAGATGAACAACATCAACTTAACACATATATCTAATCTGTTAAATCATTCCGTTCTAACTTATTCTTGCATCACTGTTAAGCAAGGTAACAATACCAGTACTACAAAACAAAACAACAGCAGCATTCAGTTATATTCTATATCTGTTCCATAAGTCTCTGAGGGGCTTTCACTTGTCTGGATGATGTTCTCAGAACTGGTTTTTGCACTTGTTCTGAGGTTTCAGATAACGGATTGTCAGCTGTTAATTGTCCGTCAGGTTCATTCACTTGATATCCTGTACTTGGTTCTTTCAGAAGATGCCTCCTGTTTCGTCTAAGAACTGTGCCATCCTTAGTCTGAATGTTGAATGATCGTTAATTAATTTAGTGATCGAGCTTCAGATGCGCCCCAGATTGCAGCTGGACAAAGGGAGAGTTTAGCCCAAGCACAAACTCCTTTGACCGATGTAGACGGTGGGGACAATGTTTCACGGGGTCGGGAAGCATGCCTGAAAGTCAGCAGGCTTGTTAGTGGTGTGGGAAACGAGGTTGGAAATTACGCGGGGGTCCAGTCTTTTAACCGCGCTGGCCAGCTCGCTTCTTTGTCTTTAGCACTCCTCAGATTTTATGTGTCACAGTTTATAGGCCTCCGAAAAGGAATGCACTTTTTATTCCAGAATTTTCAGAGTTTTTATCAATTTTACACAACTCTTATGAGAGGATAATTTTAGCTGGTGATTTTAATCTACATATAGATAACCTTTTAGATCCTTTATCAACAGATTTTTTAAATATTTTAAATTATATGGATTTTAGCCAACATGTCACGCAGCCGACTCACAACAGAGGACACACTCTGGACTTGGTCATCACGTATGGCCTGTCCACCAGTCTGTCTTCTGTTGTTGACTTGGCCGTCTCTGACCACTACTGTGTGTTTTTTAATATCACCAGTTTTATCCAATCAGAGACCTCTGTGAGAACTGTCAGGAAGCGTCATCTAACCCCTGAAGTGGCTGCAGGTTTTCTTGAAGTTTTTAAAAAATGTCCTCCTATGCCTTTACCTGCCCCCTGTGATTTTATCATTAATGATATTAACAGTAGGCTTAAATCTGCTCTCAACCTGCTGGCTCCAATTAAAGTTGTAAACCCTCATTCAAAACGTACAGTACCGTGGAGAAATGCAGCTATTACAAAATTAAAGAGGAGCTGCAGGGTGGCAGAAAGGAAATGGAGGAAAAATAAAATCACAATAAATCATCAGATATACATAGAACATCTTAGATTATATAATAACGCTTTAAGAAATTCCTGAAATACATAATTTTCCAGAATCATCTCAGAACATAAAAATAATCCCAAAATTCTGTTTTCCAGCACTGAACACATTCTACATCATAATTCTAATACTTTACAGAAAACCCCCTCAAACACTCTATGTGAGGAATTTGCAGACCACTTCAGAGGGAAGGTATACACCATCTGATGTAATATTTTATCCTCTCAAACAAACATGGTTTTAGACAAATCTGAGTGTCTGCCTTCACCAGAGGAAACACTGGACAGTTTTGTCCTGGTAGAAGCTGGGACCCTTGATAAAGTTTTCTCCTAGGTGAGGCCCACCACAAGCGCTTTGGACCCGATTCCCACCAGGTTTTTTAAGCAATTTTATGGTTCTTTTAAAGATGAGATTTTAAACTTTATGAATTGCTCTCTTCAGACGGGGGTTTTTCCTGCTGCCTTTAAAGCGGCGGTAGTGAGTCCCCTGCTGAAGAAGAGCAATTTAGATTTTAATGATTTAAACAACTACCGACCGGTATCTAACTTACCATTTTTAAGCAAAGTTTTAGAAAAAATTGTTTTTATTCAACTTAATGATTTTATTAACGCTCCTAATGTCCTAGAGAAATGTCAGTCTGGTTTTAGGATGAACCACAGCACAGAGACGGCGCTTTTAAAGATTTTAAATGATTTTAGACTAAGCTATGATGCTAAAAAGGTGAGAGTGTTGGTTCTTCTGGATCTAAGCGCTGCCTTTGATACAGTAGACCACACTATTCTTTTAACTCGTTTAAAACAGATCGGCCTCTGGGGTGCTGTTTACAAATGGTTCACATCCTACCTCACAGACAGGACTTTTACGGTAAGTTTAGATACCTGTTCCTCTAAGGTCCATAAGATCACTTGTGATGTTCCCCAGGGTTCAGTTTTAGGCCCAGTGCTTTTTAACCTGTATATGCTCCCTCTTGGCAGTGTTATCAGGAGACATGGAGTTAACTTTCACAGTTATGCTGATGATACACAGTTGTACATCTCCATGTCTCCTGATGACACACGGCCAATGGATGCACTTTTTAACTGCATTTTAGGTATTAAATCCTGGATGGCAGAAAACTTTCTCCAGCTCAACCAGGACAAAACTGAGGTTTTAGTTATCGGTCCTGAGGCTCAGAGAGAAAAACTTTTACCAAAACTACAATCATTGTCTTTTAATTCTTCTTTACAAGTGAAGAACCTGGGTGTGATTTTTGACTCTGAGCTGACTTTTATCCCTCACATTAAAAACATCACCAAAATAGGTTTTTATCACCTAAAGAACATTGCCAGAGTCCGCCCCATTCTCTCTCGGGCCAATACGGAGTCGCTAATGCATGCTTTTATCACCAGTAGAATTGATTATTGTAATGCCCTGCTTTCTGGTCTTCCCAAAAAGACGACCTCAAGTTTGCAGCTTTTACAGAATTTAGCAGCTCGTGTCCTGATGAAGACTAGGAGGCGGGAGCAAATTACACCGTTCTACGAATCACTGCATTTGCTCCCCGTATGTTTTAGGATGGATTTTAAGGTTCTTTTAATGGTTTTTTGTCATGCTTGGCACTGTGTGTCTTGTTTTTCTCCTGCTCACCAGCCTGCTAATTGGCTGATTGGTCCCACCTGGGCTGCTCCCTATTTAAGCTCCTGCCCTGCAGCAACTCAGTGCGAGATTGTCTGTTGCCACTACCTGTCACAGCTATCAAGCGTTCATGTCCGACTGCCTCATTGTGTACCTGACCCCCCCTGTTGTCATCTGACCTCTGCCTCTGCCCTATCCAAGGATTTACACTGCCTCTCTGGAGATTAGACCTGGACTGTCTTGGACTACTGAATTTTGGATCACGGACCTTTGAACTCCTCCTCTGTGAAGTTAAGTTATTTTTCGATTCTGCATTGGACCATTCCTGGTCATTTTGAACATTCCTCCTCCCCTGCTCCCAAAGCTTTACTCAGCTGAAGACTCCTGAGCAGCTGCCCTTGGGTACATGACCTGGCCGTGCCCGCTCTGAAGCTTCCCGACTCCGGAGTGCACATTTTCTAGACCTTGTAAATAAAACCCCTTAACTGAACTTTCTGAATTGTGGTCTTGTTTTGGGTCCAAACTCTGTCAAGCTCTTTTCAGTACAATCTCGCCATCATGGACCCAAGACCTGACCAGAATTGGGTTAAAGCAGTTGAATCATCTATTACTCAGCTTCAGGATGACATGCACAAGGTTCTTAAAGGGTTATCAGATTTAACCGTCGTTACAGCAGCACGATTGTCAGATAGCACAGCTGCCCCTACTACTTCCCAAGCTCCTGTAACAGTTAATCCAGGATGTGAACCTAAAATACCGGCTCCTGAACGTTTTTCTGGCAACGCTGAGGAGTGCAGGCCCTTTATCACCCAGTGCTCCTTGCATTTTGAATTGCAACCATCCTCCTTCCCTTCAGAACGCTCCAAAGTGGCATATGTCATCTCTTTGCTGTCTGGCAGGGCAAAAGTGTGGGGGACAACTGAATGGGACAACGACTCCCCCATCTGTTATTCCTTCACAGCGTTCAATGAAGAGCTCAAAAGAGTGTTTGACCCTGTCCGCCCGGAAAGGGAGGCTGCTCGCAGACTGTTTACCCTCAGGCAGAGAACCAGACCAGTTACTGAGTACATCATTGATTTTCATTCTTTTATGTCTGATTGCAAGTGGAACTCAGAGGCCTTATATGATGCCTTCTATCAGGGTCTGTCAGAGGACATCAAGGATGAGATTGCAACAAGAGACCCCCCAAAGACTCTTAAGGGGCTAGAACAGCTAGCCACAAGGATCGATCTGAGACTTAGAGAGAGAAGAAGGGAGAGGCTCAGAAGTAATCAGCCCAGACCCTTTTCGTCCTCTGTCTTTACCCCTCCGTCTGCCACTACTTCTCTTGATCCAGCTAGATCTCCAGAGGAACCAATGCAGATTGGGCGAACAAGGCTGTCCAAGGAGGAACGAGATAGAAGACTCCTCCAACGTCTTTGTTTTTATTGTGGAGGAAAGGATCATCAAGCTGCCAAATGCCCAGTAAAAGCCATGGCTCAGTAAAGGTAAGGGGAACTTTGCTGAGCCCTATTTCTAATTGTAAAGATTTTCCCCATCCTGTAATGCTTGCTGTTTTCCCCTCTTCCTCTAAGGAGGTCCCAGTATTTATTGACTCTGGGGCTGACTCAGAATTCATGGATCTGGAAATGGCTAAGACACTTAACCTCTCTGTTTTACCTTTAGACAATCCTAGAGAAGTCTTTGCTATTGATGGCCATAAGATTCATAGTGTCACTCACCAGAGCTCTCCTGTTTCCATGATTCTTGCAGGCAATCACCAAGAAGAGGTTTCATTTCTCCTTATCCATTCGCCTGACTTGCCCGTCATTTTGGGTAACTCATGGCTTAAACGACATAACCCAGTTATTGATTGGATCAAGGGAGAGATTCTCAGCTGGAGCCCATCATGTTCCTCCACGTGTCTGTTAGAAGCTTGGTCACGTACTAACACTCTAACTGAAGACCGCTCGATAAAGTCTGACTTATCCTTGGTTCCTGTTGTCTATCATGATTTGAAGGAGGTTTTTAATAAATCCAAGGCCACCTCACTACCTCCTCACAGGCCTTTTGACTGCCCCATTGAACTGACCCCAGGGTCTACACCTCCCCGGGGTAGGTTATTTTCTCTGTCAGGTCCTGAGAAGGAGGCCATGAATAGCTACATCTCAGAGGCTCTTAAGGCCGGACTCATTAGGAGATCCACTTCCCCTGCCGGAGCTGGATTTTTTTTTGTTGGGAAAAAGGATGGCTCCCTCCGGCCATGTATTGATTATAGAGGCCTTAATAACATCACGGTTAAGAACCGCTACCCACTTCCCCTAATGTCCTCTGCGTTCGAGCTTCTACAAGGGAGTACCATCTTCACTAAGCTCGATATAGCTCGATCTCAGGAACGCCTATCATTTAGTGCGTATCAGGGAAGGGGATGAGTGGAAGACTGCCTTTAACACACCCTCTGGTCACTATGAATATCTCGTCATGCCTTTTGGGTTAACCAATGCTCCAGCAGTGTTCCAGACTCTAGTCAATGATGTGCTAAGGGATATGATTAACAAGTTTGTGTTTATATACTTAGATGACATACTAATTTTTTCAAAGGATCTCCAAAGTCATATTTCTCATGTACGTCAGGTGCTACTCAGACTGCTCCAGAATCAACTCTTTGTTAAGGCGGAGAAGTGCGAGTTTCATAAAGAGTCAGTTTCATTTCTGGGTTTTGTTGTCTCACCAGGGGAGATAAAGATGGATCCGCAGAAAGTCTCTGCAGTCACCAATTGGCCTAGACCCACCAGCACCAAGGAACTACAACGGTTCCTTGGTTTTGCCAATTTCTACCGCCGATTTATCCATAACTTCAGCTCTGTCGCAGCCCCTTTACATCAGTTAACGTCATCCAAGGTTGGGTTCTTTTGGACCAAAGAGGCCCAAGGGGCGTTTGAGGCGCTCAAGTCATGTTTTACGTCTGCACCTGTTCTGCGCCTACCAGATCCATCAAGGCCCTTTGTTGTAGAGGTGGATGCCTCTAGTACAGGTATTGGCGCCATCCTTTCTCAACGCTCTGCAGTGGACGGAAGGCTTCACCCATGTGCCTTTCTGTCCCATAAGCTATCCCCCTCAGAGAGGAACTATGATGTAGGCGACAGAGAACTGTTGGCTATCAGATTAGCATTGGAGGAGTGGCGACATTGGCTTGAAGGGGCCAGCCATCAATTTGTGGTATGGACTGACCATAAGAATCTTGAGTACTTGAAGACTGCCAAGCGACTCAACCCCCGCCAGGCCAGGTGGGCTCTGTTTTTTAACCGTTTCAACTTTACTTTGTCTTTTCGTCCAGGTCACAAGAACATCAAACCGGACGCCCTGTCCAGGGTTTTCGAGGGTGAGACCGTTATCCAACCCACCGAGTCTACGGAGTATATCCTGCCTAAATCTGTTCGCCTTTCAGTCACTAGGACAGCCCTTGAAAGACTGGTCACTAGAAGTCATCGAGACTCTCCTCCACCGATTCTGTGTCCTAAGGATCGCCTCTTTGTTCCTGAATTCCTCATCTCCAAAGTGCTTAGTTTCTGCCACAACTCCAAACTATTTTGCCATCCAGGTATCACTAAGACCACTGCTGTTGTACAGTCCAGGTTCTGGTGGCCAACCCTCCGAAAGGACACCAGAGAATTTGTGTCAGCCTGCTCTCTGTGTGCCAGAACTAAGCCATCCCGACGACCCCCTGCTGGTCTTCTGCTTCCTCTGTCCATTCCGCATCGGCCATGGTCACACATATCCATGGATTTCGTTACAGGCCTTCCTCCCTCTGAGGGTAAGACTGTCCTATTGACAATCGTTGACCGTTTTTCAAAGATGGTGCATCTGGTTCCTTTGGTCAAGATGCCTACTGCAGCTAAGTTGGCTGACATCATGGCTCAAGAAGTCTTCCGGCTGCATGGTTTCCCTCGAGACATTGTCTCAGACCGTGGACCACAGTTCATTTCCAGATTCTGGAGAGAATTCTGCTCACAGCTGGGCATCAACATCAGCATCTCTTCTGGTTTTCACCCACAGTCAGATGGGCAGACGGAAAGGATGAACCAGGAGGTTGAATCAAAACTTCGTGCCTTATGTTGTGACAATCCTACCTCCTGGGCCAAGAACCTACCCTGGGTAGAATATGCCATGAACGGTTTGCCATCTTCTGCCACAGGTTTATCTCCATTCCATGTTGTCTATGGTTTTCACCCCCCTGTGTTTTCTAACCAAGAAAAGTCAGCCTCTGTCCCTGCAGCTCATGTTGCGGTCCGTCGATGCCTGAGAGTGTGGCGTAAGGCCAGAGCTGCGCTTTGTAAGACATCGGCCGTCTACTCACGCTGTGCCAACAGGCGCCGATCAATGGCCCCCAGATACGTCGTTGGACAGAGGGTGTGGCTTTCGACTAAGGACCTCCCCCTCAAGGTGGAGAACCGTAAGTTGGCACCCCGTTTCGTGGGGCCGTTTCCTGTTTCCAAGATTATAAATCCAGTGGCTGTTCGGTTAAAGCTTCCCCATTCCATGAGAGTTCATCCAACTTTCCATGTGTCCAAGGTTAAGCCAGCGGTCTCCTCTAGCTTAAACCCTCCTTCCAAACCCCCTCCGCCCGCCCGATTCCTTGCTGGTGGCCCGGTCTTCACGGTTCGGCGACTTCTGCGTTCCAGGCGTTGGGGACGTGGGGTACAGTACCTGGTGGACTGGATGGGCTATGGGCCAGAGGAGAGGTCTTGGGTTCCATCTCGCTTCATTGTGGACAAGTCCCTCATCCGGGATTTTCATAGTCAGCATCCTGATCAGCCCCGTGGGGCGTCAAGAGCCGCCCCTTGAGGAAGGGGTAATGTCATGCTTGGCACTGTGTGTCTTGTTTTTCTCCTGCTCACCAGCCTGCTAATTGGCTGATTGGTCCCACCTGGGCTGCTCCCTATTTAAGCTCCTGCCCTGCAGCAACTCAGTGCGAGATTGTCTGTTGCCACTACCTGTCACAGCTATCAAGCGTTCATGTCCGACTGCCTCATTGTGTACCTGACCCCCCTGTTGTCATCTGACCTCTGCCCTATCCAAGGATTTACACTGCCTCTCTGAAGATTAGACCTGGACTGTCTTGGACTACTGAATTTTGGATCACGGACCTTTGAACTCCTCCCCTGTGAAGTTAAGTTATTTTTCGATTCTGCATTGGACCATTCCTGGTCATTTGTACTTTCCTCCTCCCCTGCTCACCAAAGCTTTTACTCAGCTTGAAGACTCTGAGCTTCTGCCCTTGGGTACAGATGGCCGTGCCCGCTCTGTAGACTTCCCGACTCGGGAGTGCACGTTTTCTAGACCTTGTAAATAAAACCCCCTTAACTGAACTTTCTGAATTGTGGTCTTGTTTTGGGTCCAAACTCTGTCAAGCTCTTTTCATTTTTAAGTGTCTTTATGGTCTTGGGCCTTCTTATCTGTCAGAAATGCTTTTACCGTATGAACCCTCGCAGTCTCTGCGCTTCTCTGGCAGCTGTTTATTTATTAATCTGCTTTGCATTTTTATTATTTGTTTTACACTTATTGTTTTATACTTTATATACTTTATATTTATATTTTAATGTATTTTAATCTTTCTTGCCAGTGTTTCCTCTCTGGGGCGGTGGTCGGCTGTGGCTGCCTGGGTGCCCCCCAGGTAGCGCTTGGGTGGAGGTGGGGGTACCAGCCCTCCCTCCTCTGGGCGCCCTGGGTCGGAGCCTTGGTTGCTGCTGTTGATCTGCTGCTGCTGATGCAGATGGCTCCCATGATGGCATTTCCTGGCTCATCTGTACTCAGCCCGCTTTTTGTAGCTTCTAAGTGTGTGTGTGAGTGAGTATGGCTGATGGGTTGGGTTGGGAGGGGGTTGTATTTGCATTGATGATTTTATTTTTGAAGTGGGGGGTTGTGGGATTATTTTATATCTGTAAAGCACTTTGAGTAACTTTCTTTGTTTGAAAAGCGCTTTATAAATAAAGTTTGATTTCATTTGATTCTGACCGTGTGCCTCCCCGCAATCGTGGCGACAGAAACATGGTGGAGCAGCTGTCTAAGGTCACTGGAAATGTCAGACGAGGTCGTAGTGTTTTTAGGTCAGTTAGGGGATGCAGAGGCACATCTGTGCGTGGCAGATCTGGCCGTGCTACTCTCAGCAGGAGCAGAGGCGGTCGGAGCAGAGGTGGAAGGAGCAGAGGCGGTGTTGCGCTGGGGCGGGGCAGGGGGCCCATGCACAATTTTTCACAAGATGATGGAAATGCTGGCTACATGGGGGCCCATGCACAGTTTTTCACAAGATGATGGAAATGCTGGCTACATGTATGTATATCATATGAATAATATAAAGGGGCCCCATAAATGGAATCAGAGTTTCTAATGTATGTAGTAAATGGAAAATCGCTACAGCAAAAGGCAAGCCTACCGCTACCTGCATTTGGTTTGTTTCTGCCATTTATTAGTAATGATTTACACAGTTTGTTTACTACTTACTATTTACCTGCATTCAGTATTATGCAATATAGCATACAGAAGGTGAGCGACCTTTTGGGGAGAAAGAAGTGCTGCATTTTATAATCCAAACATGTGACTTTTAATGAAAATTCTATAATCCAAGATGTCCACCACGTCACATGACATAATGTGATGTCATAATATGCAAATTAGATGGGGGAATTTAATCCCCACCTAAACTTTGGCTCATCCTTAATATTTTAAAGTCTTCATCTCTTATGACTTTAAAGGTATAGCCTTTTGATATTAAGATGTAATAATCAAACGTTTCGGAAAAAAACCTCTGCCGCCTGGAGGGTTAACAGCAGCAGGTGTTTGCTATCAGCTATCAGTGAGTCGGGCCGTTTTATACCCATTAAACCCAGTAAAGGTCACTTGTAGTTCTTTTATATATATTTCTAACCCTAAAAATGTCTACATATTACAACAAAATCCACTGCTATAGCTTCTGTAATGTGCATTTTGATCTAACTTTTAAGTCAATCGCCGTTTGCATCCTTTCATTTGGTTTAATTGCGCCACAGGTGGAGTGAAGGATAATTTCTATAATGGGCTAGTGGTTAAGGATCAGGATTACTAAACCTATGGTCAAGGGTTAAATTCCACTAGGCTGCAATTTGCTTTATGTTTTTTAATCATTCTTCTTTGACCAGGTTTCCTGGTCCTTCAGTTGGCTGATGGTCTGCAGGCTGCACAAAACTTTTAGCTGAAAGCAAGCACCTGTGGCTCTTATGAGCTCAGTCAGCAGTATCTTAAACCATGTACATAAGTCTGCTTTAGGCCCTACTTAATATAAAGCGCAGTTAGTATTAGTTAGTATAATGTTATTATACTAAGTAAAGCAAGTTAGTAGGCTATAATATTATACTAAGTAAAGAACACCTATGCACAAGGTTTAACATACTGCTGACGGAGCTGACGTAAAGGCAAAATTTTGTGCAGACCAGCAGTTGATTGAAAAGCCTACAAAAATGTACTGCCTAGTGGAATCAAACTCTTTACAATCAGATTAGTAATCCTGGTCCTTAACCATTAGACCACTATAGAAGTTATCCTTCACTCCACCTGTGGCACAATTTAAACCAAATGACAGGACGCGAACGGCGATTGACTTAAAAGTTATATCAAAACCAACTTTACAGAAGTTATAGGAGTAGATTTTGTTGTAATATGTGGACATTTTTGGGGTTAAAAATATGTATAAAAGAACTTCAAGTGACCTTTATTGGGTTTAATTGGTATGAAACGGCCTGACTCACTGATAGCTGATAACACGCACCTGCTGCTCTTAACCCCCCCCCCCCCGCACGTGTGCACGACGTTAAATGGTATCAGCAGAATGAAACTGAAAAGCAGCAGAAGTGAAAAAAGATTGGCATTGAAAAAAAATATTGGCATTGAAAGAAAATATGAATATCTAAACATTTGATTGTGAGTTAATTGTTTTAATCCATATATTTTGAGTTTCACTTTCAGTTTTTATTTCACGTTTAATAAGGACATTTTACAAAAACAACTTTGTTCCCCAAAAAACACAGATGCACATTGAATGAGACAGTAGGGAAGTTGACCAATCACATCCAATAAACAACATAAGAATAGTTATTGCAATTTATAACTGTGTCTGTCTACTTTTAAGCAACACTAGACAAAATACCCCGACCCTAAATAAGGAAAGAATAAGAAGAAAGAAACAACTGCAAACCTATGGGTTTTATTTTCTAGATTCTGCTAGTGGATTCATGTATTTGAAGCTTGACTGAAAAAATAAATCAACCAGAGATGTGAGGGATGCAAACCTGGACATCTGCGCGGAGTTATAAAGGTGGAGCGCTCGCACAGTTTCTTATTTTTTCCTCTACAAAAAACAAGATCAATGGAGTGAAAATAGAATTTTTCATGACCCTAAAACAGCAAACTTCTTAATTCATTAGGCAAAAATACCCTTCCTTAATCATAGGATTTTAAATTTAGAGTTTGTTTGTCCACTTTCACTTTTGTCAGCTTTCAATCACACATATGAGATTAAATTAATCTATTAAACTTTTACTCAGAGTTGTCTTCAAACTGTCTGTTTTTATTCAGATTAAAATCAATTTCCTAAAGTTTATTTAGAATTTATAACCTTAAGCTGAATTTCATGTTCTAACTTTACAGTAATAAATTAGCAATGTAGAAAAAAACTAAAAAGCTATTTAAATAACTTAAGTAGAAGAACAATATTTGTTTAATTCATGAAAGAAACTCACGTATCAGGAGAATTATTTCTCTTTAAATCCACACGTTCCTTAAATCTGAACGAGGCTGAGTTTCCTTTTGGCTTTTCTGTGGAACTGAAGCCAAGAACAAATTTGTAACTGATTTGTTCCTCCCTAAACAATAATCTTTATTACCTTTCTGAGAACACCCTTGTGCAAATAACCTGTTGCAACACATGGCAGCCGGTGTCGGTGCACCCTCTGTATCTGTAAACAACGTATCCAAAAAAACGAGAACGCTTTCATGATATTGTGACTGTGATTAGACCTGGGTAAAATATATAAATTATATAAATTATAAATTTATGAAAGCAGTACTGGATTTTTATTTATAAAAAGCGGACTGTTTTACACACTTGGCCTTTAATTATATTAAATTTACCAGGTTGTGTTTATTAAAAGTTATTAAATAATTTTAAACGCCCCAATTACAATACAATTACAAGGATGGAATAGAACCAACAACCTTTGGATCCATAAACTAGTGCTTAGCCACTGAACTACGGATACCCAATTAGAACTTTATAAGTCACTGAGACAATACAATAACAGCAAATGAAGCTGCTTTTTAAACCATCCAAATAAAAAATTAAAAAATGTCTAAAGTTAAAAGTAGTCAACAGTTCTACATGGTTCTTCCTTTGGCCTTTTCCTCTAACAAACAATATCAGAAAGATCAGGTGCAAATTCTTTGTATTTCTCGACAGGAGTATGAGCAAGACAACATCACTAAAGACAATTAGTCTTTCCTTTTTTTAATCTACTGACTTGCATAATAATGTGGCCAACGGTTTTGGATATTTATATTCACAATGACACATTATTTATTTCACAGTGATATTTTTTATATAGATTTTCCCAGCAAAATCATCCCAAACCAGTAAACAAGCTCTTGTAACAAAACAAAAGAAAACAACAAAAAAACTGCACAGATTAAAATGCACTTTTCTTTACAGATGAAAATGTACTTAGTATTTTAAGTTAAATTTGCTATGACTATAAAACATTAATTAATATTTGTAAATATCCAATAAAATGTACTCTTTCTTCACAGTTAAGTTATTACATAAATGCATTGTGTAAATAATACTCAGTGAACACAAAAGGGCAGGAGGTAACACTTAGGAGAACACTCAGGTGTGGAATGACCGGTTGCCAGCTCTTCTTATTCTCCTAAAAACAGCTGCTAAAGAACAGATGTGTTTGAAGCACTTTGTTCTGCTCACCCCGCCAGTGGCAACTTGCAGCTCCAATAGTGAAGGAAAGCACAACATACAAGCAGAACAGCAGAACACATGGAAATGGCATTCTAAGTAGAAAAACATAGTCTTTGTAGAGTCTCTGAATGGCCTACTTTTGAGTGAGGTAGCATGTGAGAATTTCAAAAATATAATTTTGAGCATGCACAAAATTTTTGTAGGGTGGTGGAGTGGGTTTACTTGGGTAGACCGCACATTTCAAGATCATGATGTGTGGCAATATTTGCAATCACATCCACTGTGGGTCTGCCACACTCTTGCATGGTTTGTTCATCAAAAAAAATCTGAAGTTGTACTGGTTGTGTCAGCCTCAAGCCAGGCCTACAAACTCATCACAGGCAACACTAGGCTGCTTTGGCTTACACCAAAAAGGCTTAACAAAGCAGCTGACACAACAACGCTCTCCATACCACACAGCTGGCAAATGGTGTTTGTCCCTTGAAAGAAAGGCATAATAAGTCTGGTTTATAAGTTACCATAAGCCCTGAAGGGGATAAAGATGAGACGGATGTGAAACATCTTAGAAGATAACAAACTTTGGATGTCAGGCTGTACACCGCATTGCCATGTTACACATTGTGTTGAGCATAATCATG
Organism: Apricaphanius iberus; assembly: GCA_028564705.1. NCBI lineage: Eukaryota > Metazoa > Chordata > Actinopteri > Cyprinodontiformes > Aphaniidae > Apricaphanius > Apricaphanius iberus. Next base: position 125,161 of record JAPXFQ010002308.1, read on the forward strand.
TAGGGATGTTTACTTCCACATTTGGGCAACTTTGCCATTGTTGATAGGAATACAAATTGAATTAGAGCTGCAAGCAGCTTCGAAAGACCCTCACAGCTAAGCACCACTTCAGCCTGTGCAGCAACCACAGAACCCTCATCGCTATCTCAATGTTTCCATTTAGGATCTGCGGATCAAATCTGCATGACAAACTGTTTAAAGGACATAAAATGGCAGCGTTTGACAAAAAGCTTTTTATGGGTCTTCAGAAACTAAATATGTACTGAATTTTATAAATTCTACTTGAAAGCATTCCTTGGTTACAATTGTTTTAATGCTTCTAGGGAGTGATGTGCCGGCATTAGTCCAGGTCCGTAAAATTTTTAAATTCAAATCTTTTAGTGGTTCAACTAATATCCATGGTCTTGAATTTGATGCAGATCAGATCATGCACATCGAAATTAGAGCCAAACGTAATGGCGTGGCGTGACATAGCCAACCACACCCTCTGTCGGAAACTGAGTACTTGACAAAAAACTACTCCAAATTGTCTTCCGACTCTGACCACAGCCAGATGTTGATTAAAATGTAAAAGGAGGCTAATACGGACCTTTCTGTGAAAAACGTTGCACTTCCTGTTCTAATGGGGTGGGATTTAAGAGGCACCAACAAATGAGTTTATGGGTGTTCTGAGAGCTGGGCTGTGATGAAATCTAAAGCTTGGTTTATACTTTGCAGTATGAACATTCCGCGCGGAAACGAGACGTGCGGAACCGGCCGAGACGCCTTCGAGCACCGTTTATACTTTCTGCAGCTTGTCCCTGCTGAGAGCCAATATTCTTGACGACTGTAGGGTACAGCGTAGGGCTCTACGACATGCATAAAACACTACACCAGAACTTTTATGCTGTTTACTTAGGAAAAAAAACGAAAAAGGAGACCGTCCTCTTGTCCATTAAAACACAGTTGATCACAGTGATCGCTATCGGCCGAATCATAAAGATCTCTATTTACGAACCTCCGGCAATATGAGCTCTTGCCAGTCCGCCATGTTTTTCTGCGCCGGACCTTCCGCGTAGTTACAAATTTTCAAAGGAGCGCGGTGCGGAAATTTTGGGGCAGGAGGAGGCCGCGCTGAGAGGCGCGGTTACTGAAATGACGTAATTTGGCCACGTGGAGCCGTGTGGACCTAGCGGACGCGGCAAGCATAAACCAAGCTTAAGAAGTTTGATACATTTATGACATAAACTTTCTACTTTTATGGCCAGAAGCCTTACTTCGAGGCTTAGCCACGGCCACCTGCATTGACGCTGCAAAGATATTTTGAGGACTTTTGATCCACGATGCTTTGAGTCTTGCCTTGCTCTTTCTGAAGTCTGAAAGCGAAAGCTCGAGGAGGAGTTCATTCATAAAAATTAATTCATAAATGGCACAAAATGATTGAAAATGGCCGACCTCCTGGGTTTGGACTATGGCTCCAAGAGACTTTTATGTATGTCCTGAGACACTACATAGGTATGCCAAATTAAATTAATTAGTCCTCGGATAAAGTATGACTCGGGGCTGGTGTTTTTAAAGCTTATAGGGGGCGCCGTGGAGTAATCAGGCCACACCTATCAAATATTAGCATAAATATCTCTTTGGAAACGGATCACTATTCATCACATTGGGTCTGGTCCAGATCAAATCAGTTTTCTGGAAAGAAGAAACAAACATATGGCCCGTTTGTGACCCCTCACTTCGCCATGGCACCACAGACCAGCGTCTTACGGTGCTTACACACCGAACGCGATAGACGCGACCAGAGAGTCAAGTTTACATGTAAAGTCAATGGAAGAGCGCGATGAAGCATGACTTGTCAAGACACGTCAGAAGCAGATTTGTGTCGCCAAAAAGCTTTTCCGCCTGATTTGCGCGACCAAGTATTACAGCTGATGCGTTTCAGGCACGACCCAAAATACACGCTGCATTTTATGTCTGCCACAGAAATCGGAGAAATCTCAACTACAGCTTCAAGTCGCGGCATAACAACCAATCAGCTGACGGGTGTTAGTGATGCTGTGAGTGAGTGAATGGAGTCAGCATCAGCAGGACATGTAAACTGATAAACTCTGTGGTTAATCACCCCAAGCTACATGACACTAACTGTTTTCTATACAGAGACAGGAATAGAAAAAAATAAACATTATAAAGAGGTTAAACTATTTAGACAGGAATGCTCTTAAGAGGTTTTTGGGTGCCTCTATTTAAGCTTCCAGATAGGTATTTTATTACCCGGTAGAAAAATAAACAGGACAATTATAGGTGTTGAGCTTGTAAGGTTTTCTTCATCTGTCATGTTTGTTAAAGAATCCACACTTTATTTACTGCTTACTTTGCCTTTTTAATAACTTATAGGATATATCATGTTTCTCAGCCTGCGTTTCACTTCACCAACAGCAGGAAGTAAGAGAAGAAATCTTTCATTTGAATCAGCTATGTTGGAGAAATTATGCATCCAAATCTTGCATGACATTAGATCACAAGGACCAAGGTTGGAGATAACTGATCTAAAGGAACACTCCAAGCGAATGATACTTGTCCCATCCAAATTAATAAACACCTTGGGTAACTGACTTAGAAGATAGGGGTGACCTAGTCATTGATAGGCTATTACATGTGGCTAGGTCCTCTTGAATTCCATTTCTTCCCCCTGTCAGTGAGGATTAAATACTAATAAAGTAAATTTCATGTTCCTTAGTATATACAGTAGAGGCGTAGATGCACTTTAAATGTTAAGCCTTTATTTATTACTCACAAAAAAACAATAAGGTATGTATTAACATAAAACATAAATAAAGGAAAAAATACAGAAGATAAAAAAACAATGCAAAACAACCTGAGATAATATATACGCTATCATCTGCAAATATTGTCATCCCATACACACAAAAAAACATTACATTAAAAAAATATATTGTGCTGCTCTAAAGTAATCATACTTGATCTCACAATGAAAAAGTTGCAACAGTTGTTTAACAGTGTTGTCTGGTTGTTTTCTTTGTCCTTTTTTGGAGAGCAAGACAAATCTGTCAGTGGCTAACAAAAGACAATCATCTGTGTCATATTTTATTGTTAAATGATAGCAACAAATTAATACAAGTCACTCTGAGGTAAACAAACAAATAAAGAATAAATTAAGATTTGCTGCAGCTATATTCATTATGAGAGTCATTCTAGCATTGATTTTGTAAATGCGGAAAGGTAATTGTTATTTATGCTCAAATAAAGTTTTTTTTTATGTTTTCAAAGTGAATTTATCCTGCCAAAAGAAAGCATGCATAAGTACGTTTTTTTCACAAATTTAATCAGAGGTTCCAATAGAGGTGGATTTATTGGTTTGTATATTCAGTTCTAAGCTGGAATACTGTGTGTGCATGTAGATTAGTGGTAATAAATTACAAAAATTGCTTACATGAAGTATGGGATAATTTGTCACATCAAACCCACAGCAATTGTGTTTTCTGTTCTTGATATTAGTAGAGAGAGGGGTTTTGAGGTCTTACAGAGTTTTAATTATTTGGCAGAGGGAAAAAGAAATAAAAAAACAATACCTTCACAATTCATACAGAAACTTTTGCCTTACAGGCAGTAGGTATTACTCAAAATAATAAATGTGTATTTTTCACACACTAAACCGAAAGCAATTCCTCAAAATGATAGTTTAAAAAAAACATATTCTTGAAAATAGGTCTAAGAGGAAGAATAGCACAAATACAAAAAAAAAACATGTTATTGTAAGTACCAAAAAGTAACAGGTGAATACAAAACAAAATTAATAAAATAACCCATAAATAAAATCATAACAATTCCAACCATCTGCATGAAAAAAACAAAAACCCACCTACAAAAAAAAAAAAAAAAAAAAAAGAAACCTATGGAGTACATTTAAAAACATAGTGGCAGATTAGCAATATGTCATCAGTACATTGTCATTTATACATTTCCTCTGAGATTTAATCTGACATTAAGGCATAAGAACCCAATCTACTGTCATGTAGTGAGCAGGTCTGAGCCAAATGCAGATAAACTTGACGTTAATTGATTTAATGAATGAACAGAGGTTATGTAAAAAAATGTTTTACATTGCTCTGGGAAAGATAGACTGAAAAACCAATGAAGTTCTATTGAACACGAATCGGAATCTGAGGAATGACAAATGAACTGGAGTAAAGCTTAATCAGGGTGAGCAGACAGGAGAATATCAGCTGGGGAGAAGGCAGAATAGCATCGAGGAAATAATGCCCCATTTCAACTTTTGTCGGTACAGTACAGTGTGGAACGGGTCAGTACGTCCTGGAATGGGTAGGTTCTGTTCCCATTATCATCTCAAAAGAACAGTAGTGGGCGAGGGCATGGGCAGGCCTATCTTAACAAAAGCTCCACACACACAAAAAAAAAAAAAGATCTCTATTCTGTTAATTAAGATTTAATTTTTGAAAACCACAATTTCCTTTCCTTTTTTTACCAATGTACTACTGAGACTTCCATAGCTCAGTGATGTCAATCTGGTAATCTTGTTTTAACAAGGATACTTTACAGCTTGTTTTTAGTTGGACATTAAATACAAGTCAGCACCAGGACAGGGTGATTGCAATAAAAGCAGGTTTTTGAAAATATTTTTTATCATTTGCAATTTCTTTTGACAAAAAAGCAGGTAGGAAAAAATTTATTAAAATTAAAACAAGCCAAAAGCGTCCCATTCCGTACTGTACTGGCCCTAGTGGAAATGGGGAATAACAGATCAGAAAAAGAAAACAAAGGTATTAACAGAAGAGAGGCCCGGACCGAAATTAATCTTAAAAGTTTAAGGTAAAACTAACAAAGAGGGATAATATGCAAAGCACTTCTTGTTCGTTTCATTTTATATCCATTGTGGTGGTGTATAGAGCCAAAAATGTTAGCATTGTGTCGATGTCCCAATATTTATGGACCAGACTGTATATAATAAAATGTTACCGTTAGTGTTATACAGTATTAATTTATCCTGAAATTTAATTTGTATCCTGTAGTTAATGTTAGACCACGAAGTGAAATAGCCTGTTACTTTATAAACCTGCCTCCTGCACCCCAACTCTACGCTCTGCTGCAGAGCCGGGAGCATATCAAACTGAGAGAAACAGTGCTGAGCTTAATCTCAAACAGTGTTCTGACAAAGAATTTGAAAATCACAATGTACCACAATGAAACTCTGTTATATTAAGGGCTCAGACATTTGGTTTATTTTTTGTTTTTTGTAAAAAAAAAATGCAGTCAATAAAGCCTATTTCAGCTGATAAAACTCCAGGCTTTAGACATAGCCCAGACCAACATAGCTACATCCATTAAGCAAATCTTTCCAGCCCATTATATGATAAACCCATGGGTGTCGTTTGCACCCGTTTACTGAACATTCTGAGATGCTATGGATCAATGAATTAACCACACAATGCTGTTATACGATTACATAAGCTGCTTGATAAATGGCTAACACACATTAGCATTAGCATGTAGCCAATTACAAAAAAAGTGATTTAGCTGCCAAAAATCGAAGCGGCCATGAACTTTGAGTAGGAGGAGTGTGCGTTTAAACTCTATCACAGGTAGGCCATTCTGCCTGCAGGAGCAGTGCAGACACCTCCTTTTTTTCAATCAGTGATGTCACTAGTTGAACACGTAGTCATTTTCTAGGAGAGGGAGGGGCAGCTGCTCAGAGAGCAGAATTCAGAAGGATTACTCAGACATGCGTGAATTAAGCCAAAACCCACTCATGTGGGTTTTTTTTATGAGATAATTGTACTACCATATGGTTGAAAACTCCGAAAACCTGATTTTTATGATATAGCCCCTTTAAATCTGAGTAAATAACTGTTACTTTGGAATTCTTTCCTTAATTTACATATTATTCTTACTTCTTTAATTCTGTTTTTATACCTTTCTACTTCTCAATCTAAATGTTTTTTTTCCTGCCACTTTGTTGCTCTTTCAATCAAAATAACCCTTGTGGGACATTAAAGATTATTCTATTCTAAATAATACAGAAGCACCAGAGAAACTCAAAATAAAATCACTAATGTATATTACAGGAGGGAGGGGAGGAAAACAGAAAAGCAGCAAAACACAAGTTCTAGATGAAAGGAAACTCAAATTAGGGAACAATAATCCTAAAGTAAAACAGAAATAACACAAAGAAAAATGATAAGATAAGACAATAACTTATAAAAGGATCAAAACAATCCCAAACAATGAAACAAAAGTATAATTATTTAAGGATCATAATACGTACATGTTTTAATATAGTTTAAGGAAATTCTATGCTGAATCAATATTTAACTTTTCAGCATTATATCTATAATTACATAACTTATACTCCTTCATCTAAAGATTTTAGTCCTTCATCTTGTAACCGGGTCAAGTTTGGGTTTGTACTGAAGTTTCCCACAGGACTGGTGTCATTAAATACACCACTTTCCTCCACTACTTCCTGTTGCCAGTGATTGCTGATGTATAAAGGCTGCGCATCCCAGGCATCATCTAAGTCTGAGTTTGTACAGCCTGGTGCATTGGAAAAGGCAGGGGTGCTGAAGGTCGAGAGGTGGTTTGAGCTGGAGTACATTAGACCATTGTAAAACTAGCATAAGACTGTTTTTTTCCCCCTCATTTCTCCTGCTTTGTTTATGCTCTCAACTGTTTCCAGTTTGTGTTTTGTGTTGGTGTGTTTTAGCTGTGCTTTGAGCTTTGGTTGATTCAAATTGCACTTTACCATCTCAGGTTTTATTTTTAGCTTGTGGGTTGTTTTTCTTTACTAATGTTTGGTTTGGTTTGGTTTATTACTAACTTTTGGTTTTCTTTGCTTTATATTCACAAGCTGTGGCTGAACCCTTTTTCTTGGCTTCGTGCTTTTCAGAAAGCTGATTATTCCTAACTATAGAAACAAATTAAAGTGTTTTATTATTATTAAATGTAAAATAAAAGCTGTAATTAATCCTGCTTCAATTTCCTCTTCTGTTCCTTCAGTTGTCAAACTTACCTGTTTTGTTATATTGGAAACCGCATTCCTTTTTTTAAAGTTTAGTATCTTTGGGTTATGTCACTCATGTTTAAGTAAGCTTTTTGGTTTCAATCTGATCTTAGAGGAAATGTCAAGGCTTCCTGGCAGCACAAGTGATAACTTATGGGCTTATAACGATAAGAAACTGAAAAGGAAATATTGTTTCTGAAAATAAAATTTGGCATTGAAAATTTATAATTGTAACAGAAAATCTTAATTTTGAATCTGAGATCAATGTAGTGAAAATGTCTCTATTAAAAGTGAAATAAAAATTGAAAGTGGAACAAAATGGAAATGAAACTCAAAATATATGCATTAAAAATCCCAATCAAATGTTTACACTTTCATTTATTTTAATGGCAGTTATTTTTTCTTTTTTTTCGCAATGCCAATCTTTTTTCACTTCTGCTCCTTTTCAGTTTCATGCTGCTGATACTCCTTTAACGTCGTGCGCGGGGGCGGTGCTTAAGATCAGCAGGTGCTTGCTATCAGCTATCAGTAAGTCAGGCCGTTTTATACCCATTAAACCAAGTAAAGGTCACTTGTAGTTCTTTTATATACTGTATATTTTTAACTCTAAAAATTTCCACATTACAACAAAATCCCCTGCCATAGCTTCTGTAATGTTCATTTTGATATAACTTTTAAGTCAATCGCCGTTTGCATCCTTTCATTTGGTTTAATTTGCATCACAGATGGAGTGAAATATATATTTGTAGTGGTTAAGGATCAATATTATTCAACTAGACTGCAATTTGCCTTAGGCGTACAAAACTTTGCAGCCTAGTGGAATCGAACCTTTGACAATACGATTAGTAATCCTGATACTAGACCACCATGGAAGATATATTTCACTCCACCTGTGGATATGAATGGTGTTACCGTAATACTGTTATGTTTTTTAAAAATACCGTGATATTACAATTTTGCCCATACCGCCCACCCCTAAATTACTGTAATTTATTTGGGTAGGCTGTAGCTAATCAGTGGCAAATAAGATGAAAGCTGCTTGTTTCTTACGAATATTTTAGACACACTGCAAAAAATTAATTGGAGCAAAAGGTAGACGAAGTATCATTTAGAGTCATGTTTTACAGGAAATCTGTGAATAAATTAATCTACGATTATGGAATTGCAAAAAGGCGGAGGGTTGACAGCATAAAGTTGCATTGGTTGATATTATACAGTGTAAACAAATGACTGCTTTACAAACATAAAATGCACGTGAGTAAATTGGTTTATAAAACAAAAGAAAAAACTGTAATCTACACCTAAAACTCTTAGTTTCCAAACAGAGTTTGCCATTCGTATTTAGTTGGAAATTCTTTAGATATTATCTAATCTAAAATCAAAGTTTTTAAAAAATGTTTTTTTTTTTTTTTTACTTTTCTCCAGTGCTGCAATGCAGGTTTCATTTGTTTTCTTTTCCTTTCTTTCTGTGCATGCTAACGAGTACGCAGCTTCTCATAATCTTTTGGGGCCCATATTAGGCGCTTTATAAGTATATCTGTAGCATCAGCAATATAATTGTCCCAGCAGTATTCAGGAGAGAGCAGCTTTGTGGGTTTATTGAGCCAAAAGTACTTGTTCAGATGACTTTCATCATGCCATAAGGCCTCGACATCATTTAGTTTGTCTTCCATAATGTTCACATAACAGTAATCTGCCAAGGCCTTTACCTTTTCACACGTCCCTCCAAAAATTGCAGCATGGTAGTAGTAATCTCCGTCACTCATGCAAGCTTTGGATTTTGGATTTGTATCATATGTGAACCTGTGCTTTGGGAGTTTGTAATAGTGAGCGTGGAGTAGGGCCACTGACTCCCCAAGAGCCTCAGAACCAAATCTCCCTTTGAATACCTGATCCACATCAAAGCAGAAGACATGGGTGAAGTTGTGCTGGAGAACGTTATCGATTATTTCTGATATTGTCTTCATTCGCATCATAGAGATGTCTTGCCATCTGCTGTACTTCTCCACCATGACAACTTGGATGTTTCGTTGAGGAGTAAGGGTAATTTTTTGTACATTCTCTGGTAAATCTGTAAACACGAAATATGTCACAGGTAATCCCAGCATAAAATGTTCTTCTGCTGAGGTTAGGAAATTGTTGAGATAGGCCTCCAGATACCTTGAGGAGAGAAAAAGAACAGGTAAATAGTTGCTATAGGTCTGTATACTGATCAAAGACAGATTTGTTTTCTTCCTATTTGGCATTTACGATACTGGTTAAAGCTGATCCCTTGATTTCTGTTGTAGCTGAAATGTTCCTTTATACAAAATTAGTCATTTTACAGTCAGAAATGCATTTATCAAAGATTACAGTGTTTTTCCAATGAATTTGAAAATAGAATGACATATTTTATAATGTTTTGAGTCAAATCCAGTTTCACAGAGATTATAAAATGTTCTGCTTTTTTTTAAAGAGAGATGCTGTATGGATGCCGCTTATTGGTGGGTGAGCTCTGTAAACGAAACACAGGGAGAGAGGAAAGAATTCTCCTAATCCGCAAAAACAGTGTCTCTGTTGGATTGAATAATTATGTGGAGAAAGTATTTATTGTAAGTGACAGTGTATACTTTTTACCATAATTCTCTGGAAACATCTATCAAAATATTGTTGAAAATTAATAAAATGTTGCCCAATCATTGGAAAGTATTCACTGCTTCATAACATATAAGTATAAAAAGCGTGTCGACAATACATGGGCATGGGTCCAAGTGTATGGGGGCAGACATATTGGACGCCTTTGCTCATTTTTGAATACGCAGTTGCTTCATTATCCGCTCGACCTGATTAGAAGTTTAAATGCAGAGCTCTATGAACAGACTAAAAAAAACGAAGAAACTTTCTCCAACCCTGACCAACCGGCCAACCTGATCCAATATGAGAGAGATTAAGGACCCATTATGTGTCAAATTTTAATCGAAGTTTGATGGATTAAAAGGGGGCGGGGCGATAAAAGAGGGCAGGAAGGTCAAAGGTCAACGCCAGGGGCTAAACAGGTGGTTGGGGGAGGGGTAGAGGTCACTCAAAAGGTCAAATGTGGTTAGGGAGGGGCAGGCCCGCGGGGAAAATACTTTCTGTCAAACTCACTCGTCAAACTGGCATTGAGGCATGGTTTTTGTAGAAAAGGAGGAGTCGGGGTTTCTTTCACCAAAACATCGGAACAACCAGATGCATTTTCCTTTAGAAAAGCGCCGGAGCAGGTCGTGTAAAAGCAGAAGGGGAGTAAAAACGGCTGTAATTCTCCTATCCAGGGCCGAAAAAAGGTGACAACCCTTCTCTTTAAATAAAACTCTATAATTAACCTCTATAACCAAGCACTCCATATAGTGTGTTTATTCTATTTTATAATCACACCTCAAACCTATCTCTCCAAAGCATGACGAGTAAAAACCCTGATTAAACTCTAAACTTTAAACACATTCCCCCAATGCATGATAATTAAGCTATTAATACCTTTAAAAAAATAACTTTAAACGCATCCGTTTAGGGTTTTTATACTAAAACAACTTCTCTCTGCATGTGTGTTTGAGTTAACCGGCTTAAATACAATGAAAAAAAATCAGTGCGATAACTTCCTCCGCCGTTTCTATATTGAAAGCGCACTTCCTCCGTGTGTGCATGATTCTCTACTTGACAGAAGTAAAGAGATATCAAGGTGATTTAAATGATAGAAAACCAAAGAATTAGACTTTCTCTAACCCCAAAAAATGGTTTGCTCTGTACCTCTGCAGAGAAAGAAGATAGAACTGTAGAGAGTTTGTATTACAAAGTCAGGAACTTATGATGTTCTCAAAAAGAAGGATAAAAAATAGCGAGCGGGAGTTACTTTAAGCCAGCAAGAAATGTTCTTTCTATTTTAGGAAAAAAGAAAACACTCAAAACTATACTATAAAAGAAATCAAGGTTTAGTTCTGATGATGAGGACGGTCTTCTTTTTCACAGAACAGTGCATGGTTATAAGAGTGCGTTGAAGCCTCCACTCAACTTGGCGTCTCTGGGTTACACCCTCCCTATGACCCCCAGGAACAAACGGTTGTTTCATAATGCACATATTATTGGGTTCCAAATGTGCCAAAAATGTTTGTCTATGTTCATACGCACACTGCACATGTCAAATCAACATGAAAGTTTGCATTTGAGAGCGTCTGTGTATCTGGCAACAGTACTTCTGCCCTTACAAATTTACATTTGACTACTACATTACCTATGTAAATGATTAACTTGACCAAACATTTAGCCTTTTCAGTTCTATTTAATCATGCAATTGCTGTAGTCTTATGTCATTCTGTGGTTAGAACCTGTCGTTTCCCTTGCTGTTAGACCCTGTCGTCTTCTTTGCAGTAAGTACCTGACTTCGGTAAAGTTAGAAAAATATTCACAGATTCGGCATTTCCGGTTCAATAACTCTTCATCGGAAAATTGTTTTTACAAAACTGATACCTCAGTGCAATCACAGCAAGGTAGAGAGCGAGCCAAAATCATATTTTCCTCCAAACGAGCCATCCTCAGCGCTGGGAGGCTTACATTGGCCTCTATACAGAGTCTGCTGATATGGGAATGCACAGGGACCGTCTACAAATTACCGAGAGCGCAAATGTGATGGTGTCATTTATTTATTTATTTTATTTTTTTTGCTACACCTACAACAGGTTTAGAATTACACAAAAAAAATCAGATAATAACAATATCCCCCCTCTGTATTATAAACCAATACAGAGAAACAAACCTTCCAATAGCAAAAACTGTGAGGGCTACAGCTGTATTAGCTTCCTTGTGCTTTCGGTCATAAAGTTTCGTATCAAACATCAGGTCCCACATAATGGGCGCGCCCCAGGCAGTTCGAGTCTGAACTCCAAGTCGGGCTCTGAAATAAGAAAATAAATGTTAATCATCAAACTGTTTTGGAACACAAAAATACATAAATAAAAAAAATACTGAAATAAATGATCCTGTTGAAATTAAGATCTAATATTTAGACATTTCAATTGCAATTGCGGTGGTTTATTTGCTTCAAATTTCTTGTTCCGGAAGTATTTTTAAAATGTAAATGTTTCTCTTCTTCTACATCAAATAGTTCCATTAAGTTACATCAAAAGCATTCCTTGTCTTAAAACTGAAACATAATCTGCGAGATCTAGGAGGAAACTGTAATTTAAAAAAATTTCTTAAGTAAGATAATTCGATGTTCTTCTCAAACTTGTTTTTATCATTTGGTTTTCTAAAAACAGTTATCAGCTCTGAAAACAAAACAAAAAATAACTGATAGATAACTGAATACAGAAGTGAGAATGAATTTTCTTGTTAAAATGAAAAAAACGTTAAAAAAAATACTGCTGGTTCCTGTCCGTACAGGAAGAAATTAACCGTATAATGTGTCCTACTTAAACGTAAGACACATTAGAATTTAATTGTACAATTACTTCCCTGTTTTTATTTGGTTTTAACACAGCATCTTCACAGACGACAGATCCTGCCAAGATTGCAATGCCAGCATCAGCACTTTAGTCTGCGACATACTGAGAAGCTGCCAAAAGTTTTCAAAAGTTTGAGGAAAGTAAGTTTGCAAAGGTACAATTGCTATGTCCTGCATAATCAATCGCAGCACACAGAGCTTGGAGCTTGACGTTGACAAAAAGGAGAGCAGCTGTGAAACCACCCCCACCCAGCCCCAATCCCCTCTGCATCCCCCTTTTTTACTTACAAAGAATCAGAAAGGGAAAAAGAGAACATGAAAAAGAATAAAATAAATCAGTAAATAAATTGACAAAGTAGAAAGGGGGAAGGGGATGCAAAGAGGAAATATTAGAGAAGATAAATAATTGTATGATTAAAAAAGTGACCATGAATAAAAATAAAATGGGGAATTAAAAGATTACATTAAATAATATTGATAATGATAAATGTTATCATAGTACTTTTTAAGCCCCCTTAAGCACTGTACAACTAAATTATTCATTTACTCTCACACACACTGGTAGAAGCAAGCTATTATTGTAGCCACCACTAGGCAAGGCAGGTGAAGGACACAATGGCATGTAGCGGGTGGAAGCAGGCATCAAACCTAAAGTTTTCGGTTCATGACAAGTTTAACCCTGAGCCACAGCTACCCCCAATACAAACCGACAGTTTATGTTGAAGTGAGACTTCAATACAGAGAGAGAAGGAGATCAGTAAATCCACAAATGGTAATCCTTACTGCATAATTTACACTGTTTCAAAACCCTTTAGTAAGTCTTGGTTTCATTCATCAAGTTTTATGTAGAAACTATTTGCACTGTGAAAAAAAAAGTTTTTAGGGCCTGCACTTGTTATTTAGTAATAATTTGTTGAATGAATCTCTTAATTAGTATTTAAAATACAGGGATTTTGTATAACACTAGATTTTTCACCATCTCATGACATTATCAATAACTCGGTGACATTTTACGAAACACTTTTTTTTTTCTCTTGAGTTTCTTGGATAACTACGGTTTACTTTTATTCGGATAAAAATACAGTACAGACCAAAAGTTTGGACACACCTTCTCAATGAGTTTTCTTCATTTTCATGATTCTCAATTCTCAATAAAGGGCGTCAAAACTATAAATGAACACATAATGTATGGAATTACTGTATGTACTTAAACAAAAAGGGTGAAATAACTGAATATATGTGTTATATTTTAAATTCCTCAAAGTAGCCACCCATTGCTCTGATTACTTCTTTGCATTCTCTTGAGCTTCCAGAGGCAGTCACCAGAAATGGTTTTCCAACAGTCTTGAAGGAGTTCCCAGAGATGCTTAGTACTTGTTGGACCTTTTGCCTTCACTCTGCGGTTCAGCTCACCCCAAATCATCCCGATTGGGTTCAGGTCCGTCGACTTTGGAGGCCATGTTAGGTACTACATAATTCCATATGTGTTCATTCATAGTTTTGAACCCTTCAGTGAGAATCTACAATGTAAATAGTCATGACAAGAAAGAAAACTCACTGAATGAGGTGTGTCCAAACTTTTGGTCTGTACTGTACATTAGGTAAGAACTACTCTTTCTTGAGTACAATTTCTGGGTACTTTAACAAAATCTGATGTTGAGTTCTTCTAGGTGTAGTGCCACTACAGGCGAGGAGATAAACATGTTGCTCAAAAAGTTTAATTTCTTCAAGTGCAGTGTGAACGTAAACAGCACCAATAAAAAAAACAGTTTACCCTATCGGGTTTAAAAAACCTAACACATTGTGAGACTGTAGTAGCAACACAGGGAAGAAACTGAATGCATGAGGACTGTGATGGAATACTGCTGACTTCTTTTATTTAAGCTCCAGGAAAAAAAAATTGTGTTTATGTTTGCATCTAATAAATAAATCATGTTTGGACTAAGTTAGGTTGTATTTAGTTTCTATATAATAGGGTGTCAAATGTTTAACTGACAAATGTTGAATAAATTAATAGAATAGAATAATCCTTTAATAGTCCCACGGGGGGAAATTGCAGGTTATGTAGCTTTGTCTATTATATTTGTACATGGTTAATATCTATTTCATTTAAGATTCAGGAGCTATTCTTGATTCCTAGAAATGTGTTTAGTAGTAATTTGTAAAGCTAATTTGTTAAATTTCCTTTATTTGTGTACTTTATAGAAGCATGCAACAAGGAAGTGTAATGTGGATTGAAGTGAGAAGAGTTTGCATAAATCTACAAAAAACAAACTGGATCCCTGTGGCTTTTCACTGAGACTTTTATTCACTCTCTATTTAGTTTAACCCCTGTATCCAAACAGAAACTCCATTGAGGATCTTGAGAATTTGCTAGAGAACAAATTTCACAATTGTCCCATTCTCCCGACTTTAATTATCGCAACATTGACAGGAAAAAATCATGGAGCACTGAAGAACGTTAAAAATAGTACATCCCAGCTTAAAAAAAGTGTGTCACTTTTTACCCAGTGTGCATTCAAAACCACTGACCAGCATTTAGAACTGCACGAAAGAGGAAGTTAAAGAGGCATCAAAAAAAAAAAGTTCAGCCTTCCTCTCTAAAAACAGTTTGACGAAGATACATTTTCCATATCATGCTTTTTATGCCTTTTTGTGAGAATTATAGCTCTTCTTAAGAGCAGAGATTATTGTCAGAACTTGTATCTCACCTGAAGATATGTAGCTATGTTCTATTTCATAAAATTCAAACCAGAGGAGCTAAAATGTAAAATTAAAAGTAAATTATGGGAAAATTACAACTTTAAAGGACTGACTGTTGTATGTATGACTGCAAAAGAGAATACTGACATACTTGAAAGTTAAAAATGTTGGCCTTGCTAGAATGAAAAACGGACATTGTATTTTCTGTTCTGTCTGACCTTCTGAGACAGCTTAAGCCATCAAAAGACCCACCTGCAGATTATGTAAGATTTTCTTACTAAATAAAATATAATTATAACCACTGTGCAACATACAAAGTTGATTAGTCACAACCTGATTACAGTGTTGGTGAAAGATAAGCTTCTATACTTTAAATTTAACTCTTTTTTTAATCACAAGTCTAAACAAATAACTTTATGCAGACTAAAATAAATCTATTGCTGGTTGTAAAAATACATAAATAAATTAAATGTACTTGCCACTCGTGCTAGCAACCTAGCCAAATGGGTCATTCTTCTCACTGACCCCCAATATTCTTTGGTAGCCAAACATTGGTTAGATTGCAGGGACAGATTGCTCCGTCCCATTCTTTCTCAACTGCAAAAAGTACTTGCAGCTGACTGTTTAAAATCTAAATTGTATTTATTTAAAAAATATAGTAACTTGAAGTGTATACATAAATACATTTTAATTTGGTTTAAAGGACCGTTTTACTGAGCACCAAAACATAAATCAACATAATAAAGGAAATGCATTCTCATTCTAGAAAATTTAGGATCAAACTTAAAACATGTGTAACATGTTACTGTTACAGCAAATCTAGCTGCACAGAATTTAGATTCTTTTGATTATTTTTTCCTTCTTCCATAAACAGAGATATCCCACATTTTGTTTGTTTTTATAAAATTCAGCTCCTAGGTCATTTCTTTCTGACTGTAACCTGGGGAAAAATATGAAACAACAAAGTTTGTGGATAATTCACCTGTGTTTTCATACAAAACTAATAGAGGATAAAATTAACACATAAAGATTAACACAAAAACAAGGTATGTTTACGTATGATTTTTTTCCAGTTGATCAAAGGTAACCCCTAAACAAAAAATATGGGCTGAATAAGAGGGTTAAAGTCAGGTTTTCAGCCGCTACCTGATTTTATCTATCTACTTTTCATAGTCTGGATGGTGTATGTGACTGTCGGAGCTCTGACATATGCACAGATGACTCTGACAATTGTAATCTTTAGGCAAATGTATTACTGCAACAGTGTCATCACGGGTCTGCCTAAGATGTCATTCAGACAGCTGCAGCCTATCTAGAATCCCGCTGCTTGTGTCCTCGCTAGAACTGGGAAAGTACCACATCAACTGAGTTCTAAAGTCCTTACACTGGCTCCTTGTAGCTCAGAGAATAGAATTCAAAAATGCTTTAGTTTATAAATGAATTATTTAACACAAAAATATGTATCTAAGATCTGCCTCACTGTAACAACCTTTCAGAATGATCAGGTCCTTTGGTTCAAGTCTGCCCGGCATCCCCGGAGTCAGAACCAAACACAAAAAAGCATTATTCATTATTTTTGCTCCTCTAATCTGGAGCAAACTGAAACACTTTTGTTTAGGGTTGCCTTTTATTACCTGTTACAACATAAACTCTAGTCTGTTTATCAACCCATCATTCTTTTTTCTTATTAGGAATGTAATATTTATTAATTTATTTTGTTTTAGGTTATTTTTGTTTGTGTGCTTGCTACTTTATTTTTATTCTTACCATGTCAAACATATTAAATTGCCTTGTTGCTGAAAATCGGCTATGTGAATAAAACGATTTTGACTTGCTTAGTTTAAACATCTGTGTTGCATGACAAACAAACATGGTATAGATATGCAAAGGTGGGTAGGGCAGTCAAAAATTGTACTCAAGTAAAAGTAGCACCATAGATGAATTATTTATTTTTTACTCAAGTAAAAGTACAAAGTAGTGATCCCAAAAATTACTCAAGTAAGAGTAAAAAGGTATTGGGTAAAAAGGCTACTAAAGTACTTTTGAGTCATCGTTTTGATATCCTAACGTATGTATTAACATGATATGATTTTTAAAGATTATGTCATTTGACCTAAATATAGTTACACGCAAATTCTACAGATTCAAATAAATAGAAATGCGTGACATAATTGTAAAATAACAAATTAGAAGTCAGTTTTCAATACATACAGTACATATACATGCACTAAAATTTGTATAGCATTTATGTACACATAAAAAAAAGTTGCTGTGCAAAACTAAACTTGTAGTTAGACATTGGTTGGGTATTAAAAAAAAGTCATTTTCATGCCCACAACCCCTCTCGAATCAATGTAAGTGGTATGACCCACAGGTGCTTCTGCGTGGACCTGCAGTAAATAAGTTGATGAGAGTAAACTGGAGGAGCCAGGAAGGAATTACGAAGAGAGGGGAAGAGTCATGTCATTCCTTAAGAAAGGAAATTTAGGGGCTCAAAAATGAAAAGAAAAGCAGATTAAAGAGCGAAAGGCAAATTAGTACAAGCAGTTATTCACTCGTTTTTTGTTTTTTTAAAGAAAGGTGAGCTCCAAATGCATAATCAAGCATTGACATTGTTTTCACATAAATATCTACCCCAGATAGAATAGCCTAAATGTATGTCTGTACTCTATTTGAATAATATAGCAATGCTTTACAGTATCACACCCTAGGTTAATAACACAGAGTGAGAAGGAGAGGGAGGTGGAGCTGGGAGCTCAACACACTGGTGATTCAGCCAGCTACGCTTGTCTCTTCTGCTGCACGTCTCCCCAATCGGAAGTTTACATGAAAACACCCAGGGGCTGTCTCTCAATGTCAAAGTGCTTTGCTTACGAGGACCATTGCCCTTCCTTGGTCAAAGAAAACGGTTAAAAGGAACAGACTTGCCTCACGTGACCGCCCATCGTAGTGGCATGATATGGTAGTAACATTACTTCAGCCATGGAAGCCATATATATATATATATATATATATATATATATATATATATATATATACACACATTTGACTCCAAAACTAAGACCATTTACAGTATTTATTTATTTATTTGAAAAAAAAAGAGTCACCAGCAATAATGTAAGTTATTAAACTAAATATTCCATCCATTTTTTGTGAAAAAGCTTTTGTGAAAAGTTGCAATGTTTTTATGATTTTCTTCTTCGCCAGTCACTTAAATTGTTTGAAAAGCAAGCAGAGTTTGAGACACCATTGTCACATAAACCTTAGCAAAACAAAATTAACTTCAAATTTCCCTTTAACAGATGAAAACTCTAAAATGTGACCAGCTCATATTGGGTACCCACTAGAAGAAAATCTCTGCTTTTATTTTGGTGCTACAGTCTGGATACGCCCCTTTGGTATCAGGCTCCCCTCCTATGGAACCGGCTCCCAGGGTTGGTTCGTGAAGCAGACAATTTGTATATCTTTAAAACTAGGCTTAAAACTTTCCTCTTTGACAAAGCTTACAGTTAGAGATATGTTAATAGGTAGTTAGAGACAGGTTAGACAGGTAGCTAGGAAGAGACAGGTTAATGTTAGTAGTCAGGTAGAGTAGCTAGGTAGAGATAGATTAATGTAAGCCAGGTAGAGAGTGTTAGTAGCTAGGTCTCCTAGTAGCTAGGAGACAGGTTAATGTTAGTAGCTATGCTGCTTTAGGCTAGGCTGTTGGAGGACATTATTAGGGTCTGTTCCTACTTTCTCTCCTACTTCTCCCCAACTGCATGATGTGCTGTCAATTCAAGCGCTAACCTGTTTTCTCTTAGTCTCTTCCTACAGTAGGTGCTCCTGACCCGCCCTGCTTGACGAACCTGACTAAGATGGCATTGCAGTGACGGAAAGTTCTCCACGTCCTGCAACAAACTTCTGCATCAGTTGTGTTGTTCTTTCTGTGTCTCTGTTATGTGTCTATGTTCTGTATTCTCCAAACCACAGACGGTCTCGGCAGATAACCGCTTGTGCTGATCCTGGTTCTGCCGGAGGTTTCTTCCTGTCAAAAGGGAGTTTTTCCTTTCCACTGTCGCTTAATAAATTGACAAAGTAGAAAGGGGGAAGGGGATGCAAAGACGAAATATTACAGAAGATAAATAATTGTATGATTAAAAAAGTGACCATGAATAAAAATAAAAGGTGGAATTAAAAGATTACATTAAATAATATTGATAATGATAAATGTTATCATAGTACTTTTTAAGCCCCCTTAAGCACTGTACAACTCAATTATTCATTTACTCTCACACACACTGGTAGAAGCAAGCTATTATTGTAGCCACCACTAGGCAAGGCAGGTGAAGGACACAATGGCATGTAGCGGGTGGAAGCAGGCATCAAACCTAAAGTTTTCGGGTCATGACAAATTTAACCCTGAGCCACAGCTACCCCCAATACAAACCGACAGTTTATGTTGAAGTGAGACTTCAATACAGAGAGAGAAGGAGATCAGTAAATCCACAAATGGTAATCCTTACTGCATAATTTACACTGTTTCAAAACCCTTTAGTAAGTCTTGGTTTCATTCATCAAGTTTTATGTAGAAACTATTTGCACTGTGAAAAAAAAGTTTTTAGGGCCTGCACTTGTTATTTAGTAATAATTTGTTGAATGAATCTCTTAATTAGTATTTAAAATACAGGGATTTTGTATAACACTAGATTTTTCACCATCTCATGACATTATCAATAACTCGGTGACATTTTACGAAACATTTTTTTTTTACTCTTGAGTTTCTTGGATAACTACGGTTTACTTTTATTCGGATAAAAATACAGTACAGACCAAAAGTTTGGACACACCTTCTCAATGAGTTTTCTTCATTTTCATGATTCTCAATTCTCAATAAAGGGCGTCAAAACTATAAATGAACACATAATGTATGGAATTACTGTATGTACTTAAACAAAAAGGTTGAAATAACTGAATACATGTGTTATATTTTAAATTCCTCACAGTAGCCACCCATTGCTCTGATTACTGCTTTGCATTCTCTTGAGCTTCCAGAGGTAGTCACCAGAAATGGTTTTCCAACAGTCTTGAAGGAGTTCCCAGAGATGCTTAGTACTTGTTGGACCTTTTGCCTTCACTCTGCGGTTCAGCTCACCCCAAATCATCCCGATTGGGTTCAGGTCCGGTGACTTTGGAGGCCATGTTAGGTACTACATAATTCCATATGTGTTCATTCAAAGTTTTGAACCCTTCAGTGAGAATCTACAATGTAAATAGTCATGACAAGAAAGAAAACTCACTGAATGAGGTGTGTCCAAACTTTTGGTCTGTACTGTACATTAGGTAAGAACTACTCTTTCTTGAGTACAATTTCTGGGTACTTTAACAAAATCTGATGTTGAGTTCTTCTAGGTGTAGTGCCACTACAGGCGAGGAGATAAACATGTTGCTCAAAAAGTTTAATTTCTTCAAGTGCAGTGTGAAAGTAAACAGCACCAATAAAAAAAACAGTTTACCCTATCGGGTTTAAAAAACCTAACACATTGTGAGACTGTAGTAGCAACACAGGGAAGAAACTGAATGCATGAGGACTGTGATGGAATACTGCTGACTTCTTTTATTTAAGCTCCAGGAAAAAAAATTTGTGTTTATGTTTGCATCTAATAAATAAATCATGTTTGGACTAAGTTAGGTTGTATTTAGTTTCTATATAATAGGGTGTCAAATGTTTAACTGACAAATGTTGAATAAATTAATAGAATAGAATAATCCTTTAATAGTCCCACGGGGGGAAATTGCAGGTTATGTAGCTTTGTCTATTATATTTGTACATGGTTAATATCTATTTCATTTAAGATTCAGGAGCTATTCTTGATTCCTAGAAATGTGTTTAGTAGTAATTTGTAAAGCTAATTTGTTAAATTTCCTTTATTTGTGTACTTTATAGAAGCATGCAACAAGGAAGTGTAATGTGGATTGAAGTGAGAAGAGTTTGCATAAATCTACAAAAAACAAACTGGATCCCTGTGGCTTTTCACTGAGACTTTTATTCACTCTCTATTTAGTTTAACCCCTGTATCCAAACAGAAACTCCATTGAGGATCTTGAGAATTTGCTAGAGAACAAATTTCACAATTGTCCCATTCTCCCGACTTTAATTATCGCAACATTGACAGGAAAAAATCATGGAGCACTGAAGAACGTTAAAAATAGTACATCCCAGCTTAAAAAAAGTGTGTCACTTTTTACCCAGTGTGCATTCAAAACCACTGACCAGCATTTAGAACTGCACGAAAGAGGAAGTTAAAGAGGCATCAAAAAAAAAAAGTTCAGCCTTCCTCTCTAAAAACAGTTTGACGAAGATACATTTTCCATATCATGCTTTTTATGCCTTTTTGTGAGAATTATAGCTCTTCTTAAGAGCAGAGATTATTGTCAGAACTTGTATCTCACCTGAAGATATGTAGCTATGTTCTATTTCATAAAATTCAAACCAGAGGAGCTAAAATGTAAAATTAAAAGTAAATTATGGGAAAATTACAACTTTAAAGGACTGACTGTTGTATGTATGACTGCAAAAGAGAATACTGACATACTTGAAAGTTAAAAATGTTGGCCTTACTAGAATGAAAAACGGACATTGTATTTTCTGTTCTGTCTGACCTTCTGAGACAGCTTAAGCCATCAAAAGACCCGCCTGCAGATTATGTAAGATTTCTTACTAAATAAAATATAATTATAACCACTGTGCAACATACAAAGTTGATTAGTCACAACCTGATTACAGTGTTGGTGAAAGATAAGCTTCTATACTTTAAATTTAACTCTTTTTTTTAATCACAAGTCTAAACAAATAACTTTATGCAGACTAAAATAAATCTATTGCTGGTTGTAAAAATACATAAATAAATTAAATGTACTTGCCACTCGTGCTAGCAACCTAGCCAAATGGGTCATTCTTCTCACTGACCCCCAATATTCTTTGGTAGCCAAACATTGGTTAGATTGCAGGGACAGATTGCTCCGTCCCATTCTTTCTCAACTGCAAAAAGTACTTGCAGCTGACTGTTTAAAATCTAAATTGTATTTATTTAAAAAATATAGTAACTTGAAGTGTATACATAAATACATTTTAATTTGGTTTAAAGGACCGTTTTACTGAGCACCAAAACATAAATCAACATAATAAAGGAAATGCATTCTCATTCTAGAAAATTTAGGATCAAACTTAAAACATGTGTAACATGTTACTGTTACAGCAATTATAGCTGCACAGAATTTAGATTCTTTTGATTATTTTTTCCTTCTTCCATAAACAGAGATATCCCACATTTTGTTTGTTTTTATAAAATTCAGCTCCTAGGTCATTTCTTTCTGACTGTAACCTGGGGAAAAATATGAAACAACAAAGTTTGTGGATAATTCACCTGTGTTTTCATACAAAACTAATAGAGGATAAAATTAACACATAAAGATTAACACAAAAACAAGGTATGTTTACGTATGATTTTTCACCCTTTTTCCAGGTTGATCTGGCTGTGGTCCCTAAACACCAAAAAATACCTTAATGTGCTGAATAAGAGGGTTAAAGTCAGGTTTTCAGAGCCGAAACCCGACTGATTTTATCTATCAACTTTTCATAGTCAGGATGTGTATTTGACTGTCCGAGCTCTGACATATGCACAAGAATGTCTCTGAGGGCCATTATAATCTTAGGCAAAAGTATTACAGCAACAGTGTCCTGGTCTGCCTAAGATTTCATTCAGACACTGCCGCCTATCCCAGGAATCCCGCTGCTTGTGTCCTCGCTAGAACTGGGAAAGTACCACATCAACTGAGTTCTAAAGTCCTTACACTGGCTCCTTGTAGCTCAGAGAATAGATTTCAAAAATGCTTTAGTTTATAAATGATTGAATTATTTAACACAAAAATATGTATCTAAGATCTGCCTCACTGTAACAACCTTTCAGAATGATCAGGTCCTTTGGTTCAAGTCTGCCCGGCATCCCCGGAGTCAGAACCAAACACAAAAAAGCATTATTCATTATTTTTGCTCCTCTAATCTGGAGCAAACTGAAACACTTTTGTTTAGGGTTGCCTTTTATTACCTGTTACAACATAAACTCTAGTCTGTTTATCAACCCATCATTCTTTTTTCTTATTAGGAATGTAATATTTATTAATTTATTTTGTTTTAGGTTATTTTGTTTGTGTGCTTGCTACTTTATTTTTATTCTTACCATGTCAAACATATTAAATTGCCTTGTTGCTGAAAATCGGCTATGTGAATAAAACGATTTTGACTTGCTTAGTTTAAACATCTGTGTTGCATGACAAACAAACATGGTATAGATATGCAAAGGTGGGTAGGGCAGTCAAAAATTGTACTCAAGTAAAAGTAGCACCATAGATGAATTATTTATTTTTCACTCAAGTAAAAGTACAAAGTAGTGATACCAATAATTACTCAAGTAAGAGTAAAAAGGTATTGGGTAAAAAGGCTACTAAAGTACTTTTGAGTCATCGTTTTGATATCCTAACGTATGTATTAACATGATATGATTTTTAAAGATTATGTCATTTGACCTAAATATAGTTACATGCAAATTCTACAGATTCAAATAAATAGAAATGTGTGACATAATTGTAAAATAACAAATTAGAAGTCAGTTTTCAATACATACAGTACATATACATGCACTAAAATTTGTATAGCACTTGTGTACACATAAAAAAAAGTTGCTGTGCAAAACTAAACTTGTAGTTAGACATTGGTTGGGTATTAAAAAAAGTCATTTTCATGCCCACAACCCCTCTCGAATTAATGTAAGTGGTATGACCTAGCATCACCCCAAACCATCCCCATACCTGACCCCCTGCCTGCGCTGACGATCTGTGAACAGGATGTGCGCCAACTATTTCAGAGACAGAGGATTAAGAAGGCATCAGGTCCTGATGGAGTGTCTCCGTCCTGTCTGAAAGTCTGTGCTGACCAGCTGGCTCCCATCTTCACTCAGATCTTCAATAACTCCCTGGAGCTGTGTGAGGTCCCCTCCTGCCTCAAACGCTCCACCATCATCCCGGTTCCCAAGAAGTCCCCTGTCACAGGATTAAATGACTACAGACCAGTTGCCCTGACATCTGTGGTCATGAAATCCTTTGAGCGACTGGTGCTGTCCCACCTGAAGGAAATCACGGATCCCCTGCTAGACCCCCTGCAGTTCGCCTATAGAGCAAACAGGTCAGTGGATGATGCAGTCAACATGGCTCTCCACTACATCCTGCAACACCTAGACTCTGCAGGTACCTACGCTCGGGTCCTGTTTGTGGACTTCAGCTCTGCATTTAACACCATCGTCCCAGAGCTCCTCCACCAAAAACTGTCCCAGCTCACCGTGCCTCCCTCCACCTGTCAGTGGATTACCAGTTTCCTGACTGACAGGAGGCAGCAGGTGAAACTGGGTAACTTCATATCCAGCACCCGGTCCCTCAGCATCGGCGCCCCCCAGGGATGTGTTCTCTCCCCACTGCTTTTCTCCCTTTACACCACTGATTGCACGTCAAGAGACCCTTCTGTGAAACTCCTGAAGTTTGCAGATGACACCACCGTCATTGGACTCATCCGTGACGGCGACGAGTCTGCATACAGAAGGATGGTGGAACAGCTGGTCCTCTGGTGCAGTCACAACCACCTGGAGCTAAACCCGCTCAAAACTGTGGAGATGACAGTCGACTTCAGGAAGAGACCCCCTGCAACATCTCCTCTCATAATGTGTAGTGGTGGAGACGTATCGCGTTGGTAAGACGTATCGCGTCATTTCCTGTTTTGTGACTAACTCGTTTGTAGCAAGTCGGTGTTTCTAGGGCTGCCAAAAAGATGTCTGACTCTGTAATTTTTTCTGGTCCCCTGCCTGATCGTACTAGCGATGACATGTACAGCCGTATGCTTTCGTTCCACCTTTGGTTGTCAAGGTGGTGTCCAGAAAACGATGTGGGCTACATTGATAACTGGGGGGCATTCTGGGGAAAACCTGGACTGTTACGTAGAGACGGGATCCATCCCAC